>JAVUPR010000302.1:600000-826618 GCA_036785695.1 Gentiana straminea
TCTGCGAGATACGGTGGTCTACAAAGACTTCAGAGGCAACTTGGAAGAATGGTAATAGGCTTTCATATAAACCTTTTGAAAGTGGAGACGTTAGAACATCACCAGATGGACTTGAAAGTATTCTCAATGTATGAAATGAGATCACCAAGCTTGAGAACATTGAGAAAGTGACCTTGATTGTTAATCATTTGGTTAACAAAGATGGATGTTGGCGAATTAGAAAAATCTTCAGTTCACATGAGTTTTGTAAGGGAAACATCACATAACAGAAAAGCAAGGTAAAGGTGCAAGGTCGAGCACCAGAAGGACTAGAAAGATGGAAATCAAAAGAGAGCAAGAATCTCATCATGAAGGAGCTATGGAAGGAAAACGAGCAAATCAAAGGGTTTCAGAATGAAATTAAACACTTGTCAGGGAGTGTCCGAGTTTGCAATAGTCAAAGAGAGGTTATTTCAAGATTTAAGGGAAATTAGAAATTTTTCCCAGGAAATTGTAAGGGAATATCAAAAGTTTGAATAAATAAGCATCAAACAAGATTTTTGAGTGAAGAGGAAACGATACTTAAAAATTGTCGAATAAGGTTTGATTTCAAAGAATTAATTCAAATCTTCAAAGGAAGTTTAAACGATCATAACAGATTCAAATCAAAGGTTCAAGGTTGCACTACTCGAGAGGAATAGTACACTACCACGGAATAAATGCTCGAGGTTATTCCCCGTGTGGAAATGAAACGGTTAAAATAAAATAGACTTTCAACCGGTGTAACAAATTGTAGTAGAAGCGCCAAAACAGAAAGTGGAAAGTCAAAATGATGTATATGGCGGTTCATGGCTCTAAATGGCCCGAAAGAGATTTAAAACTGAAGCGTACAAGGTGCAATAACCTGAAATAGAGATCAAAGGTTTAGGAACTCAAAAGTCGATTGGCTAGTTGGGTTCGTAAGGCATCTTGAAAAAAAAAATTATGCCTTCTGCTTGAAACTGGTTTAGCAAAAATTGATAGAAGGTTAAAGATAAGTGACTGAAGAGGAATGTCATGATAGGCTTAAAAATTTGACCAGTGAAAGAAGATATGCATACCTTAAAGAAACAGGCAGCATTAGGTGAAATAGTTACAATATCGACACTACCCTTAGGAGGGGAGCTGAGAATAAACACAAGTGAAAAAAAGAAAGAAAGAATGTTCTGGCATCAAAAGGCTTAGTCAAATTTGAATTTGAAATGAATGATGGGAGTGCAACACTGCAGAGAGGATTTGTTGAGTTTAAAGATCTCAAATGAGGGATTACATGAGAAACAAATTACCAGAAAAGGTATATTTACAAAAGGCACGAAAAGGGTCTGAAAATCAAACATGGCATGCTGGAGGATAGCATCTTGGTTCTTGTTTAACACTGCAAAAGAAACTATAACGTTATCTTTACAAACTCCTACTAAAAGGTTTATCTCATAAGGAGATCAAACTTCGAGGAACTCCTAAAACATGACAATCATAACTTACTACCCTCTTAGCCCAAACTCTAAGTCAAGGAGGTGAAAATTCCTTTTAGGTTGCTGTGTATGATACTTACTCCGGATCTGACATCATCAATTTGTACAGAACAAACGAAGAGGGATTTGAGCACGATCCAAAGAGAAAAGATTTAGATACTGGAGTTTTCCAGGTGATATAAAAATATTAGAATTTTTGAATGAAGATAAGTTGGTCAAAAACATTTATTTCTGACGATTGCACAAGCTGCCAGAATTTCCAGATTAAAAAACACTGTGTTGAAATGCGAATCGAGATCAATTGAAAATGAATCTGAACTTAATTCCAAAATAAAAGCTGTAGATAAAAATTCTGTCTGAAACATATCAAAAATTCAGGTCATTTGAAAATGTTTAACTTGTTCAAAACAGAAAAAGAAGTGAAGGTGCTGCTGTAGATTTTCTGGACAGAGTGTCCGGTATAAACATGAATTTTCTGAATAATCCATAATGATTAATGAGTTGATGTAAAAAGAGAAATTGTAGATAAGGCAGTAATCTACTTTGCTGAAAATTTGCAGAATTTTTAGAGTAGAGGAAGACAGTCTTATGTTAGAGGGAAAAACACGGAAACAAAAACATTCACTCATGTTGGGTAAATCCAAACACAAGGACAATGAAAAGTATGTGCCAAAGTAAGAGACCTTTAACACTATGAGTTGAAACGACTGAGGAGTACTTGGAAAGAATAGAATTGCACATGGAGTTCGTGTAGAACCATCTCAAGCAAAGTAAAGGTCTAAGAATGTTGATAAACTCAGACCAAGCGACGGTGGAATGAGAAAGTGGTGGATTTGTAGAGTTGGATCAAATATCATTCTCTACAAAGTTAGGCCAAGATAAAAGTAACCTTAGATATTCATGTGTAGAGAAGGTGAAGAGATTTCAATAGGGGAAGTTAAGGAAATCAACCAAGAGGACCTCGACTTTAAGGTGTAGGCATAAGACTCCGATCCCAAAGCTTTACTTAAAGGGGTTTCACTTAACCCTATGTGACAAGCCACGGGTTGGAACTTCAAAAGAAGAAAGAGTTTCTACTAAGGATCCTAGAAGGGACAAAACCTGAGGTGATCACATGAAAGATGTGAACTGAGAACTCAACCTGACCTTCGTCTAAGACGATTCTTCACTTAGTCCTAGTGGAACTTAACCACGGTTTAAGGATTCTTAGTCATACGAGGATTACCACCAAGCTCAAGTTCTAAAAGGTCTAAAGGAATCTAATCTTAAAGGAAGAGAAGCCTAGGACAGAAGGACGCTTCGTTCTGATACCAACTGTAACGCCCCGCTCCCGGATACCGAGCCCTTATCCCGAAGAGAAACGTTCGGCGTGTATAGCATTAAATAAATCTAATATTATACGCAAGCCTCTACGTCGTCGTATCAAATAAAAGCAAACGGAAGCTAAAAAGACTCGGGTAAAAACATAAAAGCTACTATGAATAGAAATTAACCATGCTAAAGATGGATAGATAAGATTACAACGATGAAAAACCCAAAGACTTGTACAATACGATGCCTTAAAAGTAGAGGTACAACAAATCTAAGAGAAGGGATACAACTAGTCTGATACAACCTTTACAAAGAAAATAATCTAGAAGCTTCGTCAAGACTTTAAGTCTTCAAAAGCCGTCGTCTACACTTGATCAACATGTTCGTCTTCTCACCCCACAATGCATACAAAAGAAAATGCAAAGGAGGTAAGTACAAAGTACTTAGTAAAAGTGAGAAGCTACGACAACAATTAAGATTTATAAAGAAAAGATATTTAATCGTTTAGTTATTTATGTGTGACCGACTCAATCTGGGGTTCATTTCATGTCCATCAACATGAACTGACTAAACGTTTCTACCTAACTTATCTATGTTACAACCGCACTCAAGGGCACTACGCGCATCCACCTTTGGGACACTCTTTTGCAACATATTAGTGGATCACACCAATATCCACGAAGTCTAGAAAAGGTAGACTCCGATAGTACGCACATCTCAGTGGAGTCTTTCCGTACTTAGGGTTTTTTTGACCTACGGAGTTCTTCCACTTTCAGAGGTAGGCATACATCGCGATTTAGCCTGGTGCCTAGCCAAGAGAGACATGTTGTTTAATCTTTTACTAGTCAAGTACGTATTTATTAGGATGATTAACTAGCCACCTAAGTGTTTTCAATTAATCTCCCTCACATTAACTACTCTCTTCCTAGACCACTAGACACGGACAAGGCCTAGCAATTACACAGACATTGATGAATACTAATTCATCAAAGCACAAGCCTATCATGCTCTTCCGACGGATCCGAACTTCAACTCCCTTTAAGAGTACATTCGGTGTTTTAACTGAATGAATCAGAAGCTCAATTCAGGCTTGTTTAATTTATACCATGTTATCATCTCATAAATACGGGTTTAAAACAATTATAATATAATAAAACCCAAAACCAAACTAAAATGATAAAACCGTAAAAACAAGTAAAACAGGCCAGACGCCCGTCTGAACCCTATGGACGCCCGTCCGTAGTCGGACGCCCGTCCACTAAACCCCAAACGCCCGTCTGCCAAAAACAGCTACATCCTGAATAAAAAATCTAACCTCAGACGCCCGTCTGCCTATTGCAAACGGCCGTCTGGGCTACTAGGGTCTCGGACGCTCGTCTGCCTAAGTCAGACGCCCGTCCGCCTGGGTTTTTTCCCAAATTGCTAAATCTTCTAAATGCGATTTCAAATCTGTTTCTGACCTAATTATAATCAAATTAAACACAGTAAAACATAGATAAACATAGTTGAACATTCCAAAACATCTATGATCCTTTGATCAATGAAAAGACACATCTTTCTATCATCTAAACACCTTAAGACTTGATCTAAACCTTATAAACGATAATTGGAATCATAGGAAGAGCCTCTTACCTTATTTGCTTGCAAAACCGACAAGCAAAACACCAAGCAACTGCAACAACTGTTGATCCTCAATCCCAAAACCTATGTGATCAACAAGAAACCCTAAAATCCTATTTCTTTGCAGAAAAACGCAACTGAAAAAGCCTGTAAAACTGAAGATTACCTAGGTTAACTGCTGTCAAACTAATTTTAGATTATTCTACGCTTCGAGACGATCGTTTCGACTACTCACGGCTGCGAAACAGAGCTACGGATTAAAAGATACGAATTTTCAAGAATCAAACTCTACGAATACCGAAAACTAGGGCTAAACTGAAAACTTACGAAATCGAGAGATATTGTTTTCCAAAGTTTCGTCTCATCGTGCTGATCACTTTTCTCTCCTGCGGCACCTTGATCAGATGAACGGATTGATCACACGGTTCTTCCTTTTATTTCGCTTTCTTCTCCGCGTCGCCTCTCTGTGTAGCGCCATTCCTTCTTCTATTTTTTTCCAGAATCAGCGTGCGTAGGTTATGGGGAAATCATTGGGATTATTTCTTTTTATATCCATTTAATTAAACCCATTAATTAAATAACTAAATCCTTTTAATTAAATCCTTTTTAATTAGATAAACGGGACAAATAATAATTAGGTCGTAGTAAATACGCCCAATGACTATTTTACCCTTTTACGAAAAGTCGGGATGTTACAGTAACGCCCCGTTCCCGGATACCGAGTCTTTATCCGGAAAGGAAACGTTCGGCACGTATAAATTCAATATTATACGTAAGCATCTACTACGTCGTATCGAGTTTAGCAAAATAGAAGCTAAAAAGACTCGGCAAACACCATAAGTGCTTCTAAGAATAGAATGTCCAACAACTAAAGATGGAAAGTTTAACTTACATCAACGAAATACAAAGGTTACAAAGTACGATGTCTTAGAAGAAAGTACAAAATGAGCTTATCTTACAAGTAGTCTTAAAAAAAATAAAGGTACAACATGTCTCAAATAAATCAACAACATAAACTAGTACAACGTTAATAATATATGGTAAAATGAAAGCATCAACATGGCATCAACATCACATGTCCTCCACAAACCGCTCAACGAGCTCATGATCAACTTGTTTGTCTTCTCACCCCACAAAGCATACAACAAAATGCAATGTAGGTAAGTACAACGTACTTAGTAAAGAGGAAGAAGCTAATGAATAATTAAGTTTTACAACGAAGGTTCACATTATTAATTAAGTTGTCTTTATGTGATCGACACAACTCTAGGGCTGACTTCATGCTCATCAACATGTCGTGACTATTGGTTTCTAGCTTAGCTTATCTTTGTTACATCGCATTCAAGGGCACTACACATGGTGCTACTCACCACGAAGTACTGGTGCAACCTATTGGTGGATCACACCAATAACCACAAAGCTAGCCCCGATAGTGTACCCGTTCGGCGAAGTCCCCCGCCATTTAGCCATTTATAGGCCAACGAGTTATTCACTTTATCACATTGTGATATGAACTTGTGCCTTACCAAGAATGGCATGATGTTTAGTTAATTTAACTACACAGTACGTTTGTTCTTAATTGTTAACTAGCCACTTAAGTACTTTCAAGTAAGGCTCCCTTACTCCTTCCACTCCATCTCTTAAGACATCTAGACACAACATCCTAGCACATACACAAACATTGATGAATGCTGATTCATCAAAGCACAAGCCAATTATACTCTTTTGACGGTCCTGAACTTCAACTCTTATGAAGAATCCATTCGGTGCAGGAACAAAAAAGCATCAGAAGCTTAATCAAGGCTTGTTCATGTTCATTTAATGTTATTTGATCAATAAACAACAATTAAAACTGGACCCAGGGCTTAAAAAGCATTAGACACCAAAAACAGGCTCAATGCGCGCGCTTTGTCTCTGATGCGAGCGCGTAAACACCTCTGAACCATTCAGGATGGTTCCTGGACAGCCAATACGCGTGATTTGCTACGCAATGCACATGCACAAACGGCTCTGAATTTGTTTCACATCTTTCTGGGCTCGCAATGCACGCGCTTTACCCTTAATGTGCATGCATTGAAACTAAAACCGCCCTAAACAACAGTTTTCTACACTTACACAATTTCCAATCCATTCCCAACATGATCAACATCGAAATACTTCAGGAATACAGCAGAAAACAACACTTTAACATTCTATAACATATCATAGCATCACAACAACACCTAAGCATGATTTCTAACCACGAAACAACTCTAAAACTTGACCCTAACATTATAAAACTATAACTACACATTAGGAAAAACCCCTTACCTTATTAGCAAGCAACTTCCAACCTGAAACTTCAAGAACTCTGCACCAACACCTTGATTCTTCTACTGCAAACCTATGTGATCACCCCAAACTTGATTTAGACATAATCACCAGATTCTAATACAACAATTCTACGAATTACACCAAGAAACTCTAAACTTGATCACCCCTTGATCAAACCGAACTTAGGGGAACAACATACCTTAACAAAACTTAGCACATTTATTATCCACATGGAGCTTTTCTTCCATTGATTCCGTTTCTCAAACCGTTTCTAAAAAGTTCCAAGAATCCTATGAGGAATTTGAAGAATCCCCTTTTGCCCTTTCTTTTCTATTTGGGAGAGAATAGGTCGAACTAAGGGGAGGGTGTAAAATTCTACAAAACACTTCTTGGCCAGTGGGAGGGATATTTTCCTCAAATAAAACCTCCCACCACTAATTCTTATTAACACCAAATAATAACTCCCATTAAACAACATTAATTGCCATAACTCCCCTTTAATATATATATATATATATATATATATATATATATATATATATATATATATATATATATATATATATATAGATAATATACTTTAATCCATAATCGATAAATATAATACTTTTTGAATTTTACAAATTGACACGTCGTCATTTCCTTCATTCAATTGAAGGACAGGAGGCAATGTAGCTTCTTTGGTGCTCAAAGATCAGCAAAAACAAAGTCTACAGATTTTTTTCTCTAGAGCCATTGAGATTGCCGGAATCATTGAAGGTGTTAGAGGTATCTTTTAACGCATTCTGTTGACGGCGTATTTATTTTCATCTCCAATATCATTGTGTACGGTTGAAAGTGGTTGCCGCTGGGATAATAGGGAATTTTGAGTTGAGATAACAAAGTGTTGGGAAACATTTATGATTTTGAATGGCTTAATGTTTTCATAGCTAAACATTTCAGGAAATTGTATAGTTGATGAGAATTTAAGTTTGTGTATCGATCTTTTTCAGTGATTTGAGGCGGCAGTTATAAATGTTTACAGAAGTTTTGTGATATCCCGTATCTCTGTAAAAGGTATAAATTTTTTTTTACGATTTTGTGTGTATCGATAATGTTTAATGGGTTGTGTTTCAATTACTAAATAAAGTCAAGATAAATGCTAAAGGGTATTTACGGTATTTTAAAAGTGTAATTTTTAACAAGAGCAAAATATGAAATGTTCCACGGGAAAGAGCCGAAAAACGTAGACAACCCACGGCTCTAGCGATCCCCTTCTCTCCGCCGGAACCCTAGCCAATTTCCAGCAGCGATCTCCCTAAAATCCAAGTGATGGAAGACCCCTTGATTCAGGCTTCCATCGAAGAGCAGGACCTCCTCGACCGCAGCGTCCGGAAACCCAAACGGCGGGCAATTGATGAAGACACCTTGCAGTAGATGCCGGCCGACTCTGCTTGGCGACAGCGAAGTGGGGTTGATGTTGTTCAGTGCTCCCTTGACTGGGATGACTGGTATCAAAGCGAAGACGAGCCGGAGGATGATTTGGTTGAGTTCGAAAAGCACTTCCGTCACTACTCACAGACTCACGCGGATGCTCCATTGCCGAATCAGAAGAAGGTTGAAGTGCCTCTTGAAAAACTGAAAAAATTGTGGAGGCCGTGGCGTCGAGCATTGATTGTTAAGGTGTTGGGTCGGAGGGTGAGCTTTCGAACCTTGGAATCCCGGCTGAGTGAGATGTGGTGCCATGGTAAAAGGATTGAAATTACAGATTTGGAGGAGGACTTCTACCTGGTGCGTTTCTGTTCCAAGGAAGTCTACGTTCGAGTCCTTCAAAATGGGCCGTGGATAATCTAGAACCACTACATCACCGTTTCGAAGTGGCGTCCATCGTTTCATCCCTCTAAAGAAGAAATCCACACAACTACGGTTTGGGTTCGCTTCCCAGGCGTACCAGTGGAATATTTTGATGAAGATGTGCTAATTGAATTGGGAAATTGCCTCGAGAAAGCATGTCGAGTAGATGACACCTCCCTTATTGCCACCAGGAAAAAATATGCTCGTGTGTGCATTGAGGTTGATCTAAAACAACCCTTAGCGACGGGATTAATGCTGAATGATTTGAATTATAAAATTGAATATGAGGGGCTGCATATGGTGTGCTTTGATTGCGGACTGTACGGGCACAAGAATGAGCTTTGCCCTAGCAATGATATGACACGGGAAGACCTCCAAGCAGCCCCTCCCACCGTGAATGCTCCTACCGCAGAGAAACCTTTTGGCCCATGGATGTTGGCCACCAATAATCGAAGAAGGAGAGCTAGCCAGCCTAAGAATCAAAAAGCTACAACTCAGGTACGTGAGGAGGATGGTATTGATCCACAAGGAGGAATGGGAAGAAATGATATTAATAGGAACAACAATGTTAATACTAATGGGTCACGGTTTTCAGTTTTGGCCGAGGAGGGCATTAATGAACGGGATGATCCCGTTGAGGAACTACAACGACAACTACAAGATATTCCTACACGATCGGAAAACCCGGTGATCCGGCAAGTTTCGAGGGGGGGTCATGTAGGTAGTTCGAGGGGAAGAGGCAGGGGTGATTTCCCGGTAAATAATAGCCGAGTTCGGGTCCAATCTACTGCCGTTAAGTCGAGAGAGGTCAAGTTGATATTCTCAAAAGAGGGTCCGCTTTGCCACAGCAGTTTACTACTCCCAGCTCCTTGAATCTTGCAAATAGGGGGCAGGAAGTAAGGATCTGATTGTGGCTGAAACAAATGATGTGGAAATGGTGGTCCAAGACACTTCAAACATGGAGCTGAATGGAAATGATGGTGCCTATGTCAAGGCCAACCGCCAGATTTAATAACAACAACAATGATGGACTTTTATGGTAAGGAAAATAATATTCCAATGGAAGTTTCTGCCTCTTGGCAGCAGGTTGATGGCTCGCAACTGCGTACATGATGAAGATTACCTCGTGGAATTGTAGAGGGGCCGGGTCCTCTGATTTTTTTAGATATCTTAAAGAATTGGTTAGAGAATATCAACCAGACATTCTTTTTTTGATGGAGACGCGTGTGTCAAGTGTCAAAGCAAACCGAATCTTGCATCGATTTCATTTTATAGAGCTAGTGGCAGTGGAAGCGAGTGGATTTAGTGGAGGCCTATGGTGCTTTTGGAATGGTTCTATCATTAATTTGCGGTTGCTTTGCGCCATGAAACAGTGCATTACGATGGCAATGACCCGGAATGAACAGGTTCTTTGTGTTTTCACTTTTATTTATGCTTCCCCGACACCTTCCATCCGCGATGAGCTTTGGGATTTTTTGTCACACGCTAGGAATTTTATTACTACTCCGTGGTGTCTTGTTGGGGACTTAAACCAAGTCATACATGCCGAAGATAAACAGAGAGGTAGTGAGGTTGGAGGCAGATCTGCGGACAGAATGCGGAGTTTTATTGAAAGTGGCGGGTTGTCTGAAATGACTTTTCAAGGGCCTAGGTTTACCTGGTCTAGCTCAGTTCATAGATCAAATGCCATTGAACAGAGATTGGACCAAGCTCACCTTTATGATTCTTGGTGCGGCTTTTTTCCTGAGTCTATTGTGACACACTTGCCTCGGGTACACTCTGACCACCACCCAATTATGGTCACAAGCGAGGGGGTCGGAAAGCATGTGTGTAGGGAGAAAGTGTTCCGCTTTAAAGCATGCTGGATGGAGCATGAGAGATTTACGGAATTTATGCAACAGAGTTGGGAAGTTATTGATAACGATATGGCCCGTGCGATTAAACAGTGTCAGTAAGGTGACTTAAACTCTACATTTTGGTGGAACCAATCTGAAGACTCAGCTGTGTGATGGACAGCTGAGAAGTGTATTCAATTCTGTGCGTCAGTAGGGTGGAGTCTACTGAGCTTCTGTCAGCAGGGTGACTATCAGCAGGGTGATAGTCCGCCGAGTACTTGGATACAAAAGCGGGGTCCCACATCGCTAATTTACGTTATGTGACGACTATACGGTGTCATTAAAAGGAGGACACGTGTAGGGGTATTTATGGTGCATCGACAAAGATTCCTGGCGGTTAGGGTTTAGGGATTTGTGCCTATAAATACCGTCGTCTCATTGTCCGAGTGTGTTGAAATCTGTAAAAATTCAGTGCATAATAAAATATCTCTTTTCTGCCCATGGTTTTTTACCTCTCCCACTGAGGGGTTTTCCACGTTAAATCTGTGTTCTTCTTGTTTCTGTTTTTCTCCTTTGATTGTTTATGTTTGATTGCTTCTGTTTCTGTTTCTTGCATCTGAAGTTATCTCCATCCGTTTTATAACAAGTGGTATCGGAGCAAGGTTCGGAGAAAACAACCGTACGATCAACTTCATCTTCACTAAGGCCTTGACAAGGTGCTAGGATCGTGATAAAGTTGTAATCTTTAGCAAGAAAAGATGTCGGCAGTAAACGTAAAAATCGATAAATTTACGGGGAAGGAACAGTTTTGGTCTGTGGCAAATCAAGATGCGTGCACTTTTGAAACAGCAGGGTTTGTGGAATCCTTTATCTGACAAACCAAATACAAGTGCAAGCAGATTATGCCGTCTGGAAGAGAAAGCACATTCAACCATCATGTTGTGCTTATCTGATGATGTTATCACTGAGGTTGCTGAGGAAGACACCGCAGCCAAGTTGTGGAAAAAGCTTGAAAGCCTGTATATGACCAAGTCACTGACCAACAAGTTATTGTTGAAACAGAGGTTGTTCAGTTTGAAGATGCATGAAGGGAGTCCACTGAGGGAACATCTGGACCAGCTGAACACAATATTGCTTGATTTAAGGAATATTGATGTTAAAATTGAAGATGAAGATGCAGCCCTAATCCTGTTGGTGTCACTACCGGCATAATATGAAAACTTTGTGCAATCTTTCATAGTTGGAAAGGATACAGTAGCTTTGGAGGATGTAAGGTCCGCCTTAAATGCCGGGGAGCTTAGACACAAGGCCGCCGGTACAGACAAGTCGCTGGGCTAGTAGCCGAAAGCAATAGTGGAAAAGGATATGGACGAGAAGAAGAAAAAGAAGTCGGTGTCCAAAGGTCCTAAGTCTACCGATGTCCGTAATTACCGTAAGGAGCGGGGACATTGGAAGTCCAATTGTCCAAGGAAGAAGAAACGACGGGAAGGCAATTCTAGCACGGCGGCTTTGGCTACCGAGCAATCCGATGAGGATCCGGTTCTAGTTGCGGGGGACTCTACACACCATAATGATGTGTGGATACTTGATTCGGAGCATCCTACCATATTTGTCCAAACGGGGAGTGGTTTTCTACTTATGAGCGAGATAGATGGTGGTCAAATTTATATGGCCAACAAAGCAAGGTTTGCAAAGTTGTGGGAATTGGCTCGGTAAAGTTAAGGACGAGAGGATGGTAAATTTTGTACACCGAAAGATGTAAGACATGTTCCACAGATGACCAAGAATTTGGTATCTCTTAGTCTACTAGACAGCAAGGGGTTCAATTTCAAGGGTGAAGGTGGACAGCTGAATGTCTTCAATGATTCAGTTGTGGTCCTCAAAGGCATCAAGAAGGGAACCTTGTATATATTACAAGGATCTATCGTATCCGGCACCGCTTCTTTGTTGCATCCTCGGCGGTTCACCCGCCTCAAGCGAGACTCGGATGTGGCACATGAGACTAGGTCACATGGGTGAAAGGGGTATGCGATTCTTTCTTCAAACGAGGTTTTCTTGGGGGATATAAGGTCAAGAATCTAGACTTTTGTGAACATTGTGTGTTTGGGAAGTTGCATAGAAGTAAATTCTCGGCAGGTTGCACAATACAAAGGCAACACTTGATTATATCCATTCGAGATCTTTGGGGTCCATCAAGAGTTGAGTCATTGGGTGGTCACAGATACTTTGTGTCATTCATAGATGACTATTCAAGGATGACTTGGGTGGTGATGATGAAGAACAAAAGTGATGCATTCGGTAACTTCAAGCGAGTGGAAGGCCCTAGTGGAGAATCGTTAGGCAAGAAAATCAAGAAGCTTCGTACGGATAATGGTCCGGAATTTCGTTGGACGGATTTTGATTCATTTTTGTCCGCCGAGGGTATTGCCGGACATCATACCGTAAGGAATACACCTCGGCAAAATGGTGTAGGCGAAAGGATGAATCAAACTCTACTTTGGAGAGGGCAAGATGTATGCTTTCTCAATCTGGTTTATCAAGGAGATTTTGGGCAGAAGCTGTTAAGACAGCTTGCTACTTAATCAACAGGAGTCCTCACACAGGAATCAATCTCAAGACACCATTTGAGATGTGGTCAGGCAAGCCTGCTGACTACTCAGTTCTAAGGGTTTTTGGGAGTACAGCTTACTATCATGTTAGTGAAGGGAAGTTGGAGCCAAGAGCCAAGAAGGGAGTGTTTGTGGGGTATGGTGATGGAGTGAAGGGATATAGAATTTGGTCATCAGCAGAGTCCAGAGTAATCCTCAGCAGGGACGTTGTGTTTGATGAAAATTCTATGTTAAACTCATCGGTGGGGAGGTCTACCGAGTCCGAAGCCGATCTTGAATCGATAGTGTTGAGAAACAAAGGTGGAGCTTCGGGTGGAGTCTGCGATATGCAACAATCGGTGGATCCAAATCAACACTATCGATTCGAATAATGAACCGAGAATCGATCCAAGCCGGACCGCGAGACCTCGGCGGGGCATCATACAAACATTGATCGGCGAGTCTAGGCGCCGGCGGTGCCTAGAAGATCTAATGTTGGGATACCTCAAAGGAGATATGGATATGATGATTTGGTGGATATGCACTCGGAGTTCTTTGAAGAGGTAGAGGTTGCTGAACCTACTACTTACAGGGAAGCAATGACATGTATAGAAGCATCTCAGTGGCATGCAGCCATGGGAGATGAAATGGAGTCATTATTGAAGAATCAGACTTGGGAATTGGTCAAACAGCCTACTGACAAGGGAGTTGTGACTTGTAAATGGATTTTCAAGAAAAAGGAAGGAATAACTAAGGCAGAAGGGGTCAAGTATAAGGCACGTTTGGTTGCAAGAGGATTCAGTCAAAAAGAAGGGGTTGACTTTGATGAAATATTTTCACCAGTGGTCAGACACACTTCAATCAGGGTGTTACTAGCAATGGTGGCACAGCAGGATCTGGAACTTGAGCAATTAGATGTGAAAACTGCTTTTCTACATGGTGAGGTGGATAAGGAGATATACATGACACAGCCTGAGGGATTTCAAGTTCCGGCAAAGAAAACTATGTTTGCAAGTTGAAGAAATCATTGTATGGTTTGAAGCAAGCTCCAAGGCGGTGGTATAAAAGGTTTGACAGTTTCTTGCTTCGACGGGGTTACAACGAAGTCCATATGATTTGTTGTGTTTACTTCGATCTGAAAGATGGATCATATATCTATCTTGTCCCGTATGTGGATGACATGCCGATAGCCGCAAAGACAAGGAAGTCCGATGTTCAAAATCGAAGAACCTTCTCAGTCTTGAATTTGAAATGAAGGATTTGGGTGCGGCCAAGAAAATCTTGGGGATGGAGATGCGGAGAGATAGGAGTCGAAGAAGTTGTTCTTGTCTCGGCGGGGTTATGTGCGAAGATATTGGCCAAGTTTGGGATGTCTGTGCAAAACCAATAGATACTCCTATGGCATCAAATGTTCATTTGTCCGTTTATGCTTCACGGTCGGTGAAGAGAAGGAGTATATGTCAAAAGTTCCCTATGCTAGTGCGGTTGGCGATCGATGTATGCCATGGTTTGCACTAGGCACGATCTGGCTCGGGCGGTCGGTGTTGTCGCCGGCAGTTTATGGCTCAACCTGGAAAAGAACACTGGAAAGCTGTTAAAAGGATATTCAGGTACTTGAGAGGTACAGCTGATGTTGGTCTCATTTATGGAGGTGATACTGGTCTGGTCATAGGCTATTGTGATGCTGATTATGCAGGTGATGTTGACAGTAGAAAATCAATGACTGGTTATGTGTTTACATTGGGAAATGCAGTAGTCAGCTGGAAAGCTACTCTTCAGGCTACAGTAGCCTTATCAACTACTGAAGCAGAATATATGGCTCTTACTGAAGCAGCTAAGGAGGGTATCTGGTTGAAGGGGCTAGTCAGTGATTTGGGGTTGCATCAGGATCAGGCCGAGATTTATTGTGACAGTCTAAGTGCAATTTGTTTAGCCAAGGATCGGGTTCATCATGAGAGAACCAAGCATATTGATGTCAGGTATCATTTCTTGAGGAATGAGAAGAGGGTTGTGGTGAAGAAGATTGGCACAAAGGAGAATCCCGCTCGATATGTTCACTAAACCAGGTTCGGCAGAGTAAGTTCCGGCTTTGTCCGGACTTACCGAATATTCAAAGCTTATAATCTGTTTCGGAAACTCTACCGAGGGCGGATCGGTGGAGTGGATCTTTGTGGAGATAGTCCGGTACAAGTACATCCGGCATTGACGAATGCATCCGGTACAAGTACATCCGGTTATGCAATCTGTTTGACTCAGGGAGAGTTGAAGTCAAGGTGGAGATTTGTCGGTAAGGTGACTTAAACTCTACATTTTGGTGGAACCAATGCGAAGACTCTTTGTGTGATGGACGGTGAGAAGTGTATTCAATTCCGTGCATCGGTAGGGTGGAGTCTGCGAGCTTCGTCGACAAGGTGACTATCAGCAGGGTGATAGTCTGCTGAGTACTTGGATACAGCAGGGTCCCACATCTGCTAATTCTGTTATGTGACAGCTATAACGTGTCATTAAAAGGAGGACACGTGTAGGGGTATTTATGGTGCATCAGACAAAGATTCCTGGCGGTTAGGGTTTAGGGATTTGTGCCTATAAATACAGTTGTTGTCTCATTGTCCGAGTGTGTTGAAATCTGTAAAAATTCAGTGCATAATAAAATATCTCTTTTCTGCCCGTGAGGGGTTTTCCACGTTAAATCTGTGTTCTTCTTGTTTCTGTTTTTCTCCTTTGATTTTTTATGTTTGATTGCTTTTGTTTCTGTTTCTTGCATCTGAAGTTATCTCCATCCGTTTTATAACAAACAGTTTCAGGAGAAAGCGACTACTTGGAACAAGCAGGTGTTTGGAAATATTTTTTATCGGAAAAAAAGGTGCAAAGCGAGGTTGGCTGGGGTTCAACAATCTTTATCTTACGCCCCATCCTCCTTCCTAACGGAATTAGCAACGTCACTCCTTAAAGAATATGATGAAATACTTAAACAAGGAGAGATATATTGGTTCCAGAAAGCTAAACTGAATTGGATTGTGGATGGTGAGCGGAACACTCACTACTTCCACATGTCTACAGCTAGAAAGAGACAACGGAACAAAATCAATTACCTTCAAGACATGAATGGGTCATGGGTTGCAAACCAAAACGATCTCCGAAAGCTAGTGCGCCAATTTTATGTTGACCTTTACGCGGAGGAACCAGTCATCCCCCTTCCTGCGCACATCCGGCTCCCGAGATTTTCTCTTGAGGATCGAAGAATTCTAAACTGCACAGTCACTGAGTTGGAGATTCAAGAGGCGGTGTTTAATATGGGAGCTTACAAAGCACCGGGTCCAGATGGCTTGTCACCGGTGTTTTTTCAAAGGAACTGGAACATTGTCGGGGAATCGGTGGTGACTTTTATTTTGAGAGCTTTCCACGAGAGGCGGTTTCCGGCGGCTTTGAACCGGACTATGGTAGTGCTGATTCCAAAAGTTTCACCACCGGAATCAATAAACAAGTTGAGGCCAATTGCGCTGGCAAATGTGCTTATCAAAATAATCACTAAAATTATTGCGGGACGCTTGAGGATGCTCATCGGCAATCTTGTACCAAGCAGTCAAAGTGCTTTTATTCCCGGGCGACAAACGTCAGATAATGTGATTGTAGCTCAAGAGGCTTTACACTCGATGAATAAAAAGATGGGGAAGAAGGGGTATATGGTGGTAAAGATTGATGTAGAAAAGGCATACGACAGAGTGAATTGAGACTTCCTTCGCCAGCTGATGGGTTTGGTGGGGTTCTCGGAGCAGATGACGGAGTTAGTTATGTTCTGCATATCCTCGGTTTCCTTGTCTATCCTATGGAATGGAGAACCACTTGATGAATTTTACCCAAAATGAGGACTCAGATAGAGGGATCCGGTAGCACCGTATCTGTTCATCTTGGTGATGCAAGTGTTGAGCACTTTGATCGATGACTCGGTTAGGGGGAGAGCCTGGAAGCCGTTTCAAATCTCTAGAGGAGGACCGGAGGTGTCCTACCTCTTCTTTGCAGATGACTAATTGATTTTTTCATAAGCCTCAGTGGGCCAGGCCGAGATCATGGAAGGGGTTCTGCATACATTTTGTGCCATTTCGGGACAAAAGGTGAGTGTGAGTAAGTCAAAATTTTATGTATCGCCTAATGTGGATAATTATGTGGTGGATATGATATCTCAGAGATTGGGGATAGCCCGTACGTATGATCTGGGGAAGTATTTGGGGATACCGCTATGTAGTAAGGGGAAAAAGGCAAACTATGGTTTCGTCATTGATAAAGTTCATGCTAAACTTCAAACATGGAAAGCGAAAGTGTTATCCAGGGCTGGACGTAATATTCTCATACGTCAGCTTTAACGACCATCGTGTATTACTTTATGCAAACGGCCCGCCTACCAAATACTGTACTTGAGGAGATAGAAAGAGTGGCGCATTCGTTTCTCTGGGCAGGAGACGATAAGAAGATGGGGATGCACTACGTAGCATGGCGTGACGTTTGCCTACCAAAAACCATGGGGGGACTCGGGGTGCGCTGGCTACGCAATATGAATATCGCTCTCCTGGCCAAGGTTGCGTGGCAGATACTGATAGGTAAAGACATTTTATGGGTAAGAGTGCTACAAGCCAAGTATGGTAGCCCTCTTGATAAGCCTAAAACAAATTGTTCCCTACTCTGGCGAAATATTTGCACGACAGCGGATTGCTTGAGAGACATTTTCAATATTACTGTGGAAGGAAGGGTCGAGTGGCTTGCCACATCATCCAAAAAGTTCACTGTCTCGAGTGCATACTACGCACATGGCCGAGGTGAGTTCAAATGAAGAGGAGAGGAAATGGAAGAGCTGTGTGGGCCATTAAAGGGGCACAAAGAGGTAATATCTTTGCTCCGGCTCTTCCGTAGGAAGGCACTGCCTACGGCAGACATGCTTACGCATAGACACGTTTTATATGATGAAACTTGTATGAGCTGCCAGAGCCACACGGAAACTTTACTACATGCTTTTCGAGATTGTGAATGGATTTATGATGTTTGGAGGAAAGTGGTGCCATCAGCCTATCACCGTCGGTTCTTTGGTACCATGGATAACCGGGAGTGGGTGGATAATTGTCTGAGTCAGGATATGTACGGGAAGGACGATATTACTCAATAGAGGTTTTTGTTCCGGGAAATCATGATGGGTGCCTGGTATGGGCGGAATCAGAAAGTACATCATACGGGTGCCCAACGCCCTCCAGGTGAGGTCTTTATCTCGCAGGCAGTCCGCAGGGCGAGGGAGTTGAAAATAGCTTGGACTAGTTAAGAAATTCTATTTATTAGTTATGTATTAGCACGAATTCGTGTTAGGTTTTTAACATTTGGGGTGTGTGTTGTACATACTTTGCTTACAAAATTTTAATAAAGATCCGGTTTACACCCAAAAATATGAAATGTTCCAACCCCTATTTAAACCAATCTTTCACCCAAAACCCTCATTTTCTCATTCTCAAAAGTAAAGTGTCGGTTACAAGAGAGAGAATGGAGGAAAAATAAAAGAAAGAGGGAAAAGAAGAAAAAGAGAGGAAGAAAGGGAATCTTCCCATTTCCGAGCAATCCGACCATTGAAATTACAAACAAAGTACACCAAAATGTTCAGCATGAAGAGAGATTTATTTATACAAAGTTTACTCCGTTCGTGGAAGAGTTTCTAAAACCTATTTTCTAGATCTAGAAGCGTTCTTGAGATTTTCTTAGCTAAATAATGTTTTAAAGGTTGTGGTAATCACAGAGCTTCATTTTGGTTGTAGATTCGAAGTGGGTTGCTTAGATTCTGGGAGATTTGCTTGTGGGTCTAGGATTTCTTCAAATTCCAAGTTGGTATTCTTGGAGAATTTAGGTGAAATCATAGGTAAATGGGTGTTTAACAAATCTATATGTGTTATTTTGGTGTTTAGATGTATTTTTTCATTTCAAGCATGTTTTAGAGTAATTTCATATAATCTTGGCTAGAATTTCATGTTATATTGGTGTTTAGATCTAGCATATTGTTACAAGCATGTTGTAGAATAATTTTCGTATTATTTTTGTATTGATTGGAGTAGATTTAGTGTTTAAAATGGTGGCAAAATCATGAAATTCGATGCCAGGGTGGTGGCTGATTTTCCAGGCAAAAATGGAACATAAAAATCATGTAATGTTTCTATATTGAAGCATACCTTAGTGTAAATCCTTGTGTGGTTTGATGTAAAGTTAGGTGTACGTGTTCTTGTGGCTTTGGCTCTACTCTTTGTCTCACGGGAGCATTGGAATACTCTACGTTTGGCCTTATGTGATGTTCAATTGAAGATCAATGTCTTAGTTGTTAAATGAAGAAGTTAAGAGTTTGGATTTTGGTGTATTCGGCTCAACACCTTATGGAGACCCTCTGTGGGGAGAAACTCGGGATCACCGGAAACCTTATTTCTTAGCCTTCTGGGTATTGGATTAGCCTTTAATATTTCAGTGCATTGTGCCAAGCGGTGTAATGTAGGGTTGGTCTAAGGTCTAGTGGTCCTTAAGAAGCCTTTTATGTGCAATGAACTTAAGTGGTTAGATTAAATGCCTAAATACGTACTTGATGAGTCTAAAAGTGAAAACATGTGGTGAGGCACGTTTACTTTTCGCAGTATGAAATTATTACACCTCCACACGTTTAGATACTTTTGCCGAACTCGTGTAATTTTCCACACTTTTAGATACTTGTGCCATATGAGGTGCTGAATGTGTCATGGTGCAGTCTTCACCATGCAAAGTGTCCTTGGATTAATATGTAACAAATGTTTTACTTGGTTGAGTCTACTAGTGAGACTAGTAGAGTGTTGTGAGGAAGTGAAACATATGTGTTATTATGTTTGTTTGACTTGCCCAATGATTTTATTAATATTATTATCATTGTTAATCCTAGTGATATAGTATATGTAGATTCGGTGCTTTTACTGTTAATCCTAGTGATATAGTATGTTTAGTATATTGTTACCCACCCGAGAAGGTGGTTTTGTTGTAGGCTGAGTTCGAGATCGCTTAAGAGTGATTCCCGAGGTTGCTACAATTAAAGTTTATCTTCCTTTTATTCTTTTGTTTTAATCGTATAGAATCTTTCCTTTTCCTCTTGTAATAGATTGAGATAGTTGTACATTTGGTTTGTAAATAAAGGATTGTTATAGTTAAATGGATATTCAATCTTGTGTAATATATCTTGGGATGTTGTTTTAGTCGCAGCCTGTGTTACTTGTAGATCGTTGTAGTGATTTTTTAAGTATTCCCGAGTCTATGTTTTCATTTCCCGCTTGTTCACTGGTGTCGATGATGTCAGGCTTACGTATATAATCGATTTATTTTATTTATATACGTGTTGGGCGTCCTTTTCCGGTTAAGCATCCGGTATCCGGATTAGGGTCGTCACAGTTGGTATCAGAGAATGAAGTAACACCGCTGCATAGGTTTAGATGTCTTAAGAAGTGATCTTATCAAGTTTAGACCTTTAAGTTTTGGATTCCGAGGTCCGACTTCTTAAACTATTGACTTCCTAAGTAAGATATTTTAAGTGTTAGAGCTCGTAAGATTAGAATCCCCATGTTTGGGTAGTGTAGCATTAGGGCTTAGTGTGAATCCCTTTAAGTGAACCTTTAAGGTAGAAGTTTTAGGCCTATGTCTTAAGGTGGTGAGCCTTCAAGTTGGGTTTCGTTAAATACCTTAACGGAACCTCTCAGTTTTCTTTAAACCACACAGATTTCTTTAAAAACCACGCAGATCCTTCTTTCCCTCGATGTTTTCTTTTGTTTGATTCATCGTTTCTCAGGGATACCAGCTTGTTAATATTCATTCAAAACTTTTATTTCGATCATGTTGTTGTTTTATCATTTTCACATGAACCCTTTAAACTTTCTCATTAATGGTGCAACTGTTTAACTCAAAATATTCATTGTTAGATGCTTTCTTGCCTCTAGCCTACAGTTTCCTCATTTTCTTGTGACTTTGCTCTAAGCATCATGATCACATGGTTTGATCTGTATGTTTGCTCTCGGAGTACAACTGTTTTCCATACCTCATACGATTTGGAAGTTTTACCTCTCAAAAAAGGTTTCCTTTTCTTTAAGTTCTCTTTTTATAACTGTATAACTTTGCAAAAAATCAGGTTACACTGTTGGATTTCAAAACAACATTGGACTTTATATTTAAAAAAAATGTTGCAAACCATATTTTCCTGACACGTTTTGAATATGTCCTACATATTCAAATGACTCAATCTTTAAATATGTTGTAACCAGTACTTTGGTCTACATTCTTTATTTTGGACCCAAGTGAAAATCCTTTCTAGCTTGATCACAATCTGCAACCTAAGTCGGTGTTTCCTAGCTTGGAAATAGAATTTGATAAACGCTTCTTTTGCACAAAGATAGTTGTTTTTGACTAATCCCTTCTTGTTCAAAGACATTTCTATTTTTGGTTATAACTTGGCAAACTCCAAAAAATCTGTAAGTCTCATCTTTCTTTATTCTCAAATCATTATCATTTGAGTTACACATGTCATTAATTTTCAATCATATTGCACGAAGTAATTTAAATTTCACATTTGCATGATCTGAGATGGTGTTTCCCACCTTATGGTTGCAGGGTTGTGGCATAGGTTTTTGTTGTGTTCAGAGGAATAGTTTTGAAGAGGTTTTTCTTTAAGTTTAAGTTCTTCCTAGGTTAAGGTGTCTAGTAGGAAGTTTGTATGGGCGCTTTCCGATCGTGAGCAAACAGGAAGTTACCTTCCATCACCCCACGTGCGTTCTTGCTTCCTTTTGACCTTCACCAACCAGGTTTTATCCCGAATAATTGCACCCCAGTTAAACATTTTCCACCTTTTGCCTTGTTTTATCCAAAGAGTTTTTTGCCTTATGCTTTCTTTTAAAAGGAGATTCTCTATGTTTTACTATTTTGAAACATAGAAACAAGCTTATTTCAAGTTTTGTAACCTTTGTATTAAATTTTCAACTTCCTTCTAAAATCAAGTCTGACAAAATCTTTTTGTTTACTTGTGTTCATCTTTAACTACCTTCTTAAAGAATGTTTTGTTATGGTTAACCTTTGTGTTCTCAATAATGTAATCTTTTAAGCGTGTATCTTTGTGTTTGGTCAAATCTCTAACCTTTTTGTAACAATCGCTTTTGGGCTTATCCACAGCCTTTCCGATATGAATTGGTAAATCTCGTTTCAAGAGAAGATAGTTATTTACCGAGTTGCTTTATAAATAGCTAGTTAATCTCAACTTCTATCAAGTTGGTACTCTCAATTTCTTTGCAATTTGTACCCACATGAAGTTTTTCAGTAATTTATTTTGCATCACTTCAAGACTAATTGTATTCTTGCATTTAAACCAAAGAGCATTTTCATGGTAAACACTTTTATCCGTTCCTTTTGTTTCCCTCAAGATGTTCTACCTTTTTGGGTACTCAACCGTTCTTTTCCAACCATTGTTGTTAAGCAATAATTTTTAGGATTCTTGTGGATTGAAACTCTTTTGAAAATCTAATCAATAACTAAAAGCTTCAAACTGATCGTCTTTAAGTGCAAACGTTCTTTTTCTCTGTTTTGGATGTTCCTAAGTTTGGTGCTTGACACCTTCTGTTTTGGCGTTAAACCCTCAAAACTCTTGTGAGCCAACAAGAGTTCATCACAAACCACCATGTTTTACAAGATGCCTCTTCTTTTAAAGAATCTCATATTCAAGGTGTTTTCTAAATTCTGATACATATCTTTAGCATTTTGATTCGATGCCCCATCTTTTAATTTTGAATCAACTTTGAAACTTTTCTCTTCTCGAGAGCTCTTCGCACAAGTTCCTGTTGATGTGCCAATCAACCACCTATTTTTTTCAAAATATGGAAACTTTACCCAATATGGAAGCCTTCTGTTTGGCATTCAGTGCCGTCAAACACCTTACTCTTGATTCATCTTTTCTTGATTTCAACTCAGACATATTTGATGTAAGAGTTTTATACTCTCTTTCTACCTTGCTTAGTTGTGTTACTTCACTAGTGCACAACTTTTCATCTTCTAATTCTTGTGGCCAAACAACCCTTGTTGTTAATCCATTCAGAATTGGGTTATCTTAAACCCTGTTCATTAAAAGTTTATTTCGGTGTTATGTTATCTTTTGTTTCAGAATTGGCTATCTTACCCTTCATTCAAGATCAAGAGTCATTTCTTTCTTGATATGAAATATTTCAAGCTCAGTAAATATGTTATCTTTTACGGTTCCTACTTCTAACAATGTGTGGATATCGTTTCTTCTTTTCAAACTGGTAAAAGATTTTTCATAAAGTACCTCATTATGTCTTTTGTACTTTTTAAGTAATTTCCTTTAAAGCTCTACGTTATGGTTGAAGGAATCAAAGGTTGTTTTTAGATCTTTGAGGATTTTCATACCTATGTTTGATTTCAAGTTTTCTTCGAGAATATCTTTTAAAACTTTATGCTTCAGTGTTGTCGCGAAAGTGTTTTGTCCTTCCCTTGTAGTTTGGACTCGCTACCTGAAGTTGCCTTTAGTTTCAGGAGATACCTTTTAAGTTAGAGAGTAAGTACCGTTTCCCTGGTTTGACGAGTATCAGTGGCAGGAAGTGATCAGTTATTGGAATAGTTCCTGAAGGACCTCTTAAGAGTTAATCTTAGATTGAATGATGAATGGTTTCGTCAATGGTTTGGATCGGGATACGGTATTGATGATTTAAGAAGTTTGAGATGTGTTTATCAAGTTTGCTGGTACCAAGTGTTTTTGAATCAGGAAATATCTCTTGAAGTGTAGGTGGATTGTTTTGGACCAATGTGATTTGGTAATATGAATGGAAATTTCTTGATGGTGGACTAGGTTTAGGAAAACCCTAGTAGGCTTGAAAAGCCGATCTTTCTTGTGTGTTGTAATTCGGAGTTATTCTCTTAACGAGGTTAAAGTAGGATGTGAAACATCGAAGGTTGAACCGTCAGTGTCTGGTGAAGAGTGGAGCAAGCTATGTTGAACTACAATGTTGGCTTATGACGGTTTCTTGATGTAAGAAAGGGTGTTTGATGAAGAAAATATTAATCTAGATCTTAGAATCTTTTGGAGAAAGAGGAGTGTGGCACTAAGTTTGAAATGTTTTCAAGAAAGGATGAGTAGTATTATCTAAGTTTGGATGTGAGTAGGACCCTAGAGATGGACCGTGTGAAGTTCAGAAGTTGGTAGCTTACGATTGATTTCCATAACGTGTTTAGGGTTTCCAAATTTGGGATTTCATCACCCCTCTTCTCCGGTGAACATTAAAGGATGAAAAGATGCTGCTTTGACCTGGTTCTTGTCCAGGAATCCTCCCAGGTGCTGATTCAGAACAGTTATGGTGGAAGATTCATGACTTGCAAGCTTTACAGTCCAAATTGAGCAAGGCAATTTGTTTCACACCTTTGGTCTGTTACAACCCGATTCCAAGCTATGTTGCTCTACTAAATTGGCTAAAAGTTAGCTTCTTTTGAGTCAAACATCTAACCGAGGGTTCTTACTCTGTGAGGTATATTGGTTTGTGTCTGGCTGAGTCTATTGTCTCAATGACGGTCAAACCATATTGAATGTTCTGTTTGAATCTGAACAGTGGGTTCCTTTGATACAGTCTTGACATGTTCAGGGTTGACCTTCGCTTCTTTGTCATATCTCTGAATCATAGTCTATTTTGAATCCTATCCAACCACTCTGTGTGAGCCTACATTCTTAGTTTGGATATAGGTCTGTCACATGTCCCAACCTGGCCTGTTCGGTTTGCATTAAATGACTACTCACTTAGCATGTGTGTATATCAGTTCTGTGTAATGGCTTTGATAAACTACAGAAAAATCCTATGTGCAAATTGCCTTTTTACTAGCATGACAGCACTCTAAGGCTTTCACATATGCATTAGACCCAACATTGACTACTTGCCATATTCAGAATTGCCTCGCATGTCAAAATATGTGCCTCGGTTATGAGTGTGATTTTGGAAATCATAGCGGTTGAAGGTTCCCCATACCTCTCAACCCAATAAGTAGGCCATCATATCAACCAAGATTACAAAAACTCGAACACACTCTTCTTGAGCAATCCTACACACTCAAACACTTTTCAACATTGTTTTGCTAAGGTCCTACACTTTTCAGCTGTAGTGGTATGTTGTTCTTGGTGGCCTTTTATTAGGAACATTTTATTATGTTTTGATGATGGCCATACTAGCTGTTATAGCAAGCCTGAAATAAGCTAGAATTCTCTATATAAGTCTTTACTTAGAGTCTGACATGTTGTATAAGTTGAGTCAGACAAGTATTGTACTAGTTGGTAGGACGGCAAAGCAAAAACAGATATTCGGCAAAGTGAAGCCAGCCAAGCACCAGCAGAGAAGCAATGAAGACATTATGGTCGACTTATAACCAAGGAAGTCTGTGATGACCTTGGATAAGTCTAAGTTATGTTTCAAGTGATGAAACTCAATATTCAAATATGGTGTACACTGGTCTCACCCAAATCAAGGATCAGTGAATTATAAAAATTCTCCTGAAACTAAAACAAAGAAGAAAACAGTGAATCGGCTGAGTAAACTGACTTTCGGCAAACAAAACAGCGAAGAAAGAACTAACGGCTAAGTCAGAAGGCTCACTCGACCATTTTGAAAACGGCGAAGTAACACTTACCAGATCAGATTTGATATATGTTGAAGATACAGAAGATCATGCATTAAATGCACAATCAATAGAGGATCAATCAAGGACGGATTTTCTGCTATACGTTTGAAGAAAGAATCCGATCACTGAGACCAAGGAGAATGCAATTAAGGGGGAATCAAGAATAAATCAAGGATTATTCCCTCATTAATATAGCCAACGGACGGAATTTCAAAACCAAGGTTATTCAAGGCTATAAATAGAAGGCATTGACAGAAAAAGAAGACAACGATTCAAAAAGAAAGAAAGCAGAAACTCTGTAAATTTGAAAAGCCTTCTCTCTGAACTTACAAGGATGCATCTAGTGATCAACTCAAATATCGAGCTACAAAGTCATACTCGGAAGCGAGATTGATCAAGCAAGTGTGTGAATCACATTCATATCAAATCGAAGCAACCGAATCGAGGAAATCGAGAAGGAGTTGAATCGTGATAGCGTTGAAGGATTTTGATCTTAAGGAGCGGCAAAAGGAAGACCGAATCACCGAAGGTCATTTGTTGCGGTCAAGGAGTGATAGTCTTGTAGATTGTGAAGCTTGGGAAGCCAAGGACAATCATACTATTGTATCTCGTGAAAACAATAGTGAATTCCTCCGATCATCACATGAGAAGAGTGGATTAAGGGATTACACCACCCTGAACCACTATAAGCCTTGTGTCAATTTAATTTCGCAATTTACTTTACAGCATTTATTTAATTTGCCTACATCATAACTTATATCTGTGATTGTCTAAACTGATTTGAAAACAACATAGTAAGAATGGACTTATCCGCTGCCCAAAAGCCTTTAAATAAAAGAAAAGTTTTTGAAACTCCACTATAGTCATTCACCCCCCCCCCCCCTCGACTATAGTTTCACCCTTCTCTGGGACCAACAATTGGTATCGGAGCAGTGTTCCTAGTATCAGAACCTATTCAAATCTAATTTCTGGTAACAAGGAGGTCATATATTTTCAAAGTAGTTTTCAAATCTGAGCTTTCTATACGCTTACTTTTATATCTTCATCTGCACTGATGGATTCCTCAAACTTCTTGTCAAAAGTACCTGTTTTTAATGTTAATAATTTCGATGAATATAAAATAAGAATGCTATCTCATCTTGCAGCAACTCATGAAGAGATGCTGGATGTAATCAATGATGGACCAATCACAATCACTACGTTGGTAGGCACAGGAGCAGATCAAGGAAAGGAAATTGACAAACCTAAAAAGGATTGGACCAAGGATGACAGGAGAAGAGCAAATCTGGACTTTGTTGCAAAAGACATGATCTTGAAGACCCTAGACAGCAACATGTTCATGAGAATCAAAGGCGCAAAAAAACAAAGGAGATGTGGGACAAGCTATCATTGATAAATGAAGGATCAGAAGCAGTTAAAGAAAACAAATTATCGGTTGCAAAACAGAAATTTGAGAACTTTAAAATGAAGGCTGGTGAATCCATTGATCAAATGGACAAAGATTCTCAAGCATCATCAGTGAATTGCAACAACTTGGACACATATATCCCCAGAAAGAAGTATGCTTGAAGATCTTGAGAGGACTGCCTGAAAGATGGAAGATCATAACATCAGGAATCAGAGGAACAACAAATCTTGCAAGCACTGACACTCTGACACTGATGTCCCAATTAAAAACTCATGAATTCGAATTGAACGGTGAAGATGGTGCCCCGGCAGAGACACATAAAATCACTGCATTAGCTGCACACCAGCAAAGTAACTTTGCCGAATGCATCAGCAAAGAGACACATGAACTAAAAGAACAGGTAGCTTTATTAGTTAAACGTTTTGACAGGTTTAGCAAAAAGAAGCCATTCAAGGGAAATTCATCATCAAACAAGAGGTCAAGCTCAAACAAAGATATGAAGAAGAAAGATGATGAATACAGATGCTTCAACTGCAACAAGAAAGGTCACTTCAAGGCTGATTGTCCTGAAGAAAATGACAAAGATGATGAAAAGAAGAAATACAAAGCATCTGAAAAGAGAAAGAGCAAGAAGGCACTCAAGGCAGAATCCAGCAGTGAAAAGAATGAAGAATCATCTGATAATGATTCAGATGATAGTGATGAAGAAGACAACTCAGAAAATGAAAAGGCATGTCTATGCCTCATGACCAAAAAATTAGATGAAGACAAAAGTGATAGCTCAGACACTGAGGAAACAAGCCTATGTCTAATGGCTAAAGAATCAGATGAAACTGAGGTAATATCTAGTTCATGTTCCTCATCAAATGCATCCACATCTAACACTGCACAATCTTCTAGTCTCCCATTAGATACAGCAGGCCTAGTCTAAAATCTCATGACTAAATTTGATGAAATTGAAAAGAATCATGAAATTCTGGAAAAGGAATGCAAGGATCTAAGAAAAGAGAATAAGAGATTAAAGAAAGAACTGGATAAAGCAAAAGCTGAATTAATTAGTAAGGAGACCTACTTAAATGATCAACAAAAACCAGATGATCATACATCTGTTATTAACAGATCAGTTAAGAAAATCTCCTCACCAGTAAAGGTAACCACTGCACCACTAAAAGCACCAGCTTACAAACCCTCAAAAAGGTTTGGATCCAGATCTGGTCTTGGCTACAACAGTCAGGATGAAAGTAGGAATAATGGTCAACACAATTCTAAATTTAGGACCACTAATGGACCAAAATTTAGAAAGGGACAGACCATAGTTCCAACAGATCATCCCGTTCCGGTGAAGTCAAAACCCAGTGTAGTGAAACAGCAAACTAAAACCTCATTCCAAATCAATCAAGAACAACGACCATCCGAAAGGTAAAGGCGGACTTTACCCTTCAGAGGATGATTGGAATGTTGCACCTCCAAAATACAAGAGGAAATCATTCCACAAAATGCATCATGTGCTTAAGAAAAACCAATCTATTCCTAGACACATGAAGCAAGAAAGGTTTCCTACTGCATATTGGAAAGTGAAGAAGAATGTAAATGCACCAAAAGGTGGAGAAAAGTATCGAATACCTTCAAGTAAAAATATTAGAAGCTATTCGCCATGCCTTATACATATGAAGTTGATGACTTCAATTATCCAAAAAGAAGACCTTTTGGATACACCCTTGGTATGGGAGGCATGATTGCTAACGGGTATGGACCCAAACGGTGTTGGGTACCTAAACTTAATTAATCTGTTTTGTAGGATGTCCGGTACATAGACGGTGGATGTTCCAGACACATGACAGGAAACAAGAAATGGCTCACTGACTTCAAAGCTTTTGATGGACCCAAAGTCACATTTGAAGGTAAAGAAAACCACGACAAGATTAAGGGGGAAGGCATAATACTCAAGAACAATCTAAAGATTCAAAATGTGGCATATGTCAAGGGACTTAACTTCAATCGATGAGCATCGGTCAATTACGTGACAAAGGCTACAATGTGCACTTTAACAAAGAAGGATGCAAAGTGATTCATGACCAAACCAACACGGTAGTTCTTGCGGGTAGAAGACAAGACAACATGTATGTGGTGGGTGGAGAACGACCAAGGCGAGAAACATGTCTACTTGTCAAGAATAATCAATCAACAAGTTTGGATTTGGCACGAGAAGATTAAATCACACGAATTTCAAGACCATCAACAAACTATCAAGGAGCAAGTTAGTTGAAGGCACTTGAGAGATCACATTCAAGAAAGAAAGTCTATGTGATGCATGTCGAAAGGAAAACGAGATAAAAAGTTCATTCAAGTCAAAGCCTCATCAATCTACAACAAGAGTTCTACATCCGTTACACATGGACTGTTTGGACCGGTCACACCGGTAAGTGTGAGTGGTAAGAAATATACTCTTGTAGTGGTGGATGACTTCTCAAAGTACACCTGGACCATTTTCATGAACAAGAAGAAAGAAACACTCAAGAAGTCGCCAGATTTCGAGAAGACTCCGAATGAGAAAGAGCTAAAGATTATCAAGATCGGATCGGATAGAGCACCGAATTTCTAAATGAAATTATCGAACTGTTGTGAAGAAAATGGAGTGCTACATCAACTATCTCGGCGGGAACTCCACAACAAAATGGTGTAGCAGAAAGAAGAAACGAACTCTCAAAGAAGCGAGTTAGAACAATGATTCTGAAGCATGCTTGCCAAAGAGGTTTTGGGCTGAAGCAACAAACACAGCATGTCATACACAAAACAGATCAATCATCAACAAATATCATGGAAAGACTCCATATGAAATATGGAATGGTAGAAAACCCAATATCTCATATTTTCATATGTTTGGATCAAAATGTTTTGTCTTAAACAGGAATCAGCTGCACACCTTTGATGAGAAGGCTGATGAAGCAATCTTCATGGGATACTCAGACACCCACGAGAGCATTCGAGTACTCAATAAAAGAACATTGGTGATTGAAGAATCAATACATGTGGTTTTTGATGAACCAAATACAAATGGTGAAGATCTTCAAGACCAAGAAAAGAAAGCGACACAAAGGGAAATCTATAAAAATGCAACCATACCAGCTACTATCCTGAATCATCATTTTGAAAATCAAGAGGAACCCCATATCAATACAACAGAAGAAGCACCTGAAGTTGAAGTTCATGCTCAGCATGAAGGTATGGAAGCACCAAGTGAAGAACATCTTCAACCAGATCTAAATTGGCTAAGAGACCATCCTGAAGAACAAGTCATTGGAAATATTCACACAGGAGTTAGAACCAGAAGACAGCTGGAGCACATGCTAACTTGCTTTCTATCACAAGTGGAACCCAAGACCATAGATGATGCAATCCAAGATGCAGATTGGATCACGACCATGCAAGAAGAACTAAATGAATTTGAAAGAAATGAAGTCTGGGAACTTGTTGACAGACCAGATATGGCCAACATCATTGGTGCAAAATGGGTATTCAGGAACAAGATGGATGAGCAAGGAATTGTTGTCAGAAACAAAGCAAGGCTAGTTGCCAAAGGCTACTCTCAAGCAGAAGTAATAGATTATGATGAAACATTTGCACCAGTAGCAAGATTGGAAGCAATCAGACTCTTTCTAGCATTTGTTGCACACAAAGACTTCAAAGTCTATCAAATGGATGTAAAGAGTGCATTCCTAAATGGACTCTTGGAAGAAGAAGTTTATGTAGAACAACCTCCTGGATTTCAAATCAAAGGAAAAGAAGACAAAGTATACAAACTCAAGAAGGCCCTCTATGGCCTCAAACGAGCACTAGAGCCTGGTATGAAACACTATCACAATTTCGATCAAGAATGGATTCAACAAGGGAACTATTGACAAGACTCTATTCAAACTAGAGGAAGGAGCAAGCACATTGCTATTACAAATCTATGTTGATGATATAATCTTTGGATCAGAGGATGAAAAGTTGTGTGAGAAATTTGCAAACCTGATGAAGAGCAAATTTCAGATGAGCATGATGGGAGAATTAAACTATTTCCTTGGCCTTCAAGTAAAGCAAATGAAGGATGGCATTTTCATTAGTCAAGCCAAGTACACAAGAGACTTGATACACAAGTATGGGATGGATACAAGTGGCACAACAGACACACCAATGTGTGCCAGAGTCATACTTGGAAAAGATGAAGCAGGAAAAGACGTTGATCAGAAAATGTATAGAGGAATCATTGGCTCCTTATTATACTTAACTGCAAGCAGACCTGATATAGCATTTGCGGTAGGAGTGTGTGCAAGATTTCAAGCTCAACCAAAAGAATCACATCTTCTAGCAGCTAAAAGGATAATCAAATACTTGAAAAACACTATAAATTTTAGAATTTGGTATCCAAAAGATAGAGGATTTAAATTGATGTCATATTCAGACTCTGACTATGCTGGATGCAAAATAGATAGAAAAAGCACCTCTGGAACATGTCAAATGCTAGGAACTAGACTAGTCTCTTGGTTCGGTAAAAAGCAAAACTCCATATCTACATCAACGGTGAAGCGAGAATATATAGCGACGGGTAGGTTGTTGTGCACAATCTTGTGGATAAGACAACAGCTAAGAGACTATGGAGTGGAAGAGAAAACAATTCCAATCATGTGTGATAACACAAGTGCAATATCTATTACTGAAAATCCAGTATTGCATTCAAGAACAAAGCACATTGATGTGAGACATCATTTCATCAGAGACCATGTTGAAAAGGGGGATGTCATCCTAAAACACATACCCACTGAAGATCAATTGGCTGACATCTTCACTAAACCACTCAGCTATGAAAGATTTAGTATGTTGAGAACTGAGTTAGGGATGATTGAAATTGAATAAGTATCAAAGAGCGGCTAACTGGAGTAATCGGCTAAGTGACTTCATCAATTGGTACAACCTTTGTCATTACAGGAGATGTAGCAGGTAAGGCACTGGTATCCAGCGAAGATAACTTAACTGATTGTTAGGAACAGTTAAATGGAGCAGCTCAGTGAAGAACTCATTGGATCGGCTAAGTGACCAGCCAAGGCACTTCACCGAAATAAAGATTTGGATAAATTAAAAGTGTGAACAAAATAAATTCTGATTACACGTGGAGAATAAGGAAATTATGGAGGATTATTCTGTGAAATATTACACATGTATGATCATGGAGGTAATTATATTATTTTTTGAATTATTAACTCCTCGATTCCCAGGCTCTATCATTACTTACCTCAAACCACTCCCCTATTCCACTCGAATATCGCAATTTACATACACAAAATCACGCCATTATGTCACAAAATCCTTCCATATTCAAACCACGTTCACACTACCCAAATCACACTATATAAACAAGACTTAGAGATTTTCAGAAATCTTTACGCTCTCTTGCAAAATACAAACCCTACTTTTGTTTTTCTCTATTGCAAACTCAAGTTCATTTTCAAACCTCCTCTCTTCTTCAACAATGGCATCATCTTCCTCAAACACCCAAGCTGGGTATGAAAAATCGATTGCCACTGGCTCATTCTTTCGAGCAGAACACTACCTGAAACTGTGCGGAAATGATGAGAATGCCAAACGACTGGCAGCAGGGTGCGAAACCTAAAATTATCAACCTTTCTCAATCCACCCATAACTGAGGTTTGCTATGAAAGCCTTATCTCCTTCTGAAAATCTGCAAAATACGTCCCTGGACTCCTTGCTGAAGAAGGAGACAAGTTCGAAGAAGATAGGATTGTTGCATCTATCAATGGTAAAGACGTGGTGATTACAGAAAAGGTAATTCGAAAACATCTCAAACTTTCCAATGAAGGTCAAGCGAAAGTGACATTGGTACCACAAGACTTGGACGATTTCTGGGCAACCATTGCCAAAAAGGCAAACCCAGGATCCACAAGAGTCAATTGTCTTCGATCCGCGTTGAAGAAACCGTTCAATGAGTTTAGTGCTCTAATTGGCAAAACCATTGAGGGAAAGTTGGGAGCAAATAATGCCATGACGGAAATTAGAATGCGGCTAATGGGAATCATCTATAACAAGCTACAATTTAATTGGGCAAAGTACTTCTTTTTGAGAATCAAAGAGCAAATCCAAGGTGAAGTAAAAGCAGGCGAAAAGGGGATAAAAGAGGGAAAGACAATGAAAGGACAATTCTGGGTGAAAAAGTCATATGGGATACAGTTGCACTATCTGTTGCAATGTCTCAAAGTCCCCACTGTACAACTCCACAAACTGCATGAATCCAAAGTCATGTTTACTTATGTTAAACAACAAAAGAAGGCAGGAGAAGGAAAGAGGAAGAACCCCACACACAACACCACCAGTCAAAGAAAGAAACAAAAGGTTCGGCGAAGTCTTGAAAAGACAGACTTTGGGAAATTGATTGATGAAGAAGAAGAAGAGGATTCTGACACTGAGGCAGAACAGCAAGAAGAAGAAAATATCAGTGAGGATGAACAGCATCCTAATGAAGAAAACACTGGAGAGGATGAGGAATCTCCAGAAGAAGCTGTACAATTATCTGCAAACGATATAGATGATCGAATCACAGAATATCTTGAGTGGAAGGAAGGCGATTCCAAACAACAGCTTCAAGACTCAGATCGCATGCTTGCTGAAGAAGCATGGCTATTTGATTTTCTGGGAATCACAACTCTGGTAGGTGTACTTGATGAATCACCTCTATAGGACTTGGTTGATGCAGCCAAGGCAAAACTGTCCCAGATCTCTGGGAAACAAAGTAACGACTCAGAAGATGGTGGAGATGATCATGATCAGGATGATGGTGATGACCATGATGATAATGATCATCATGATGATGATCTTGGTACAGACAGAGAAGAGGATATTCCTGCACCAGATGCAATTGATGATACCACTCTTCTCTGTACATTTTTTAAACCACAAGCATCCAACAAGTCCACAACTACAGCAAAGACAGCCACTCAACCGTTGTCTGTCAACGTTCCAGCTGACAGCACAAACATTGTGGACACTGGTTCAGCTGCTGTCACTCCAGTCAAAGCAACCCCCGGCATAGAGATAGGGGGAACAGCAGCTCAAGCAACACCAGCCTACACATCTACCCAAATACTTGAAGATATAGATGTGCATGCAGATGTCACCCAACATCAAGACAAGAGACAGCAACCAGATCCAGAACCAGCTGACGTAAGGCACAAACTCTCTCAGCTGACCACTGGCATTACAAATGAAACTTTTGAGAAAGCGGCAGATCTTCTGGCTGAAGAATTGGAACAGCAAGCTATGTACCTCAGATCCATGACTTCAGCTTTTAATGACAAAAGCCCCTCCATTGTAAACAAGTTTCAGGCCATTGCAGAATACATTGATGCACAAAATATTGTTGTTCAACAACAAGGAAATCTGATGAAGCAACTCAACATCAATATCACTAACAGTCTTGCAGGCCTCAGGAAGCACATTTCCCAAGAAAACGAATCAATGGCAGTAGCCTTTGGCACTAGATTTCGTAGTGTCAATGAAAAATTGAAAGATCATCACAACAGATCCACATCTATTGAATCAAAACTTGATTCTCTGATTGGAACGGCAGAGGCCACCAATAGCATCCTACTCCAGCAAAGGGATGATGCTGCCAAAAAGGGGAAAATCAGGATAAGCCTGAAGGATCAACAATCAGACCCCCAAATTTCACTGAAGAACAACTGAGAGCAAGAGACAGAGAAATAAGGATCAGAAATGAAGCAGAAGAACAGCAAAGAAGGGTCAGAGAAGAAAGGGAAAAGGCCCTAAAGGAACCCTACATTGGACTTCCTCATCCTATGCAAAGAAGAGATGATGATAGAGACAGTCCGGCAGACAGCAAAGGCCTGGATCTAGTCAGCAAAGAGGATCGACCCGGTCAACACGGACTCGGCACCGGAGGAAACACCGGCGAGAGGTAGCGCAGCGGCTCCAAATATGCTGGGAGCACAGAACTTACACTTGGTCACCAAAGCAAAGCGAGAATATGATGCGGATGTACTTGGACCATGTAAGAGAATTTTTCGAGTACGGGAAGGAGTTTATCCTCATTCCTCATAAGATGAAGCTTGGGCTGATTGGCTAAGCTATCAGGATGAAAGGATGAGAACTGATATGGCCAAACTCTACAATGAAGTCAAAAGAGAATTTGCACTTCTCAAACAAACCAACAACAAACCAAGCTCAGCCATACCACTATCCGCAAAAGGACCGGAAGACTTGCCTTTGAACAACAAGAAGAATTCAAATATATGGCAAAATTCTTCAATCCTATGGGGAGAATGGAGAAACGGGAGCGAGTGGAGTCTCTACAAAAGCCTCAAGTTTGCGATTCACATATTGCGAGGCTAGGGAAAGACTTGAAAAATATTTTGGAGAACCTAAGGCAAATGAGACCATGCCTGATTTCAACAGACTTTTTGCCAAAAGAGTTTTCCAAGGTGTATCTGAATACACAGCTTTGGCTTACTGGAAGTGGAAGTTTCCAGAAATTGATTGGAAAGACATGGAAGAGGTTCAGACTACAAAATTCAAGAGGTACAAGGCTGAATTGAGCAAAATGTAGTTTGTAACCCTTGAATAAAGTTTTAGAACTTATTACCCTATGATGGATGAATAAAATTGTTGAGTTTTTATTCTATTGTTTATTATGAAAAATTTTGATTACTTATGTTCAGGCTTATGAGGGTTTTGGCATCATCAAAAAGGGGGATATTGTTAGGAACATTTTATTATGTTTTGATGATGGCCATACTAGCTGTTATAAGTCTTTACTTAGAGTCTGACATGTTGTATAAGTTGAGTCAGACAAGTATTGTACTAGTTGGTAGGACGGCAAAGCAAAAATAGATATTCGACAAAGTGAAGCCACCAAGCACCAAACAGAGAAGCAATGAAGACATTATGGTCGACTTATAACCAAGGAAGTACGTGATGACCTTGGATAAGTCTAAGTTATGTTTCAAGTGATGAAACTCAATATTCAAATATGGTGTACACTGGTCTCACCCAAATCAAGGATCAGTGAAGTATAAAGATTCTCCTGAAACTAAAACAACGAAGAAAACAGTGAATCAGCTGAGTAAACTGACTTTCGGCAAAGTAAAAACAAAACAGCGAAGAAAGAACTAACGGCTAAGTCAGAAGGCTCACTCGACCGTTTTGAAAACGGCGAAGTAACACTTACCAGATCAGATTTGATATATGTTGAAGATACAGAAGATCATGCATTAAATGCACAATCAATAGAGGATCAATCAAGGACGGATTTTCTGCTATACGTTTGAAGAAAGAATCCGATCACTGAGACCAAGGAGAATGCAATTAAGGGGGAATCAAGAATAAAATCAAGGATTATTCCCTCATTAATATAGCCAACGGACGGAATTTCAAAACCAAGGTTATTCAAGGCAATAAATAGAAGGCATTGACAGAAAAAGAAGACAACGATTCAAAAAGAAAGAAAGCGAAACTCGTAAATTTGAAAAGCCTTCTCCGAACTTACAAGGATACATCTAGTGATCAACTCAAATATCAGAGCTACAAAGTCATACTCAGAACTGAGATTGATCAAGCAAGTGTGTGAATCACATTCATATCAAACTGAAGCAACTGAATCAGAGGCAATCTGAGAAGGAGTTGAATCTGTGATAGCTGTTGAAGGATTTTGATCTTAAGGAGCAACAAAAAGGAAGACTGAATCACTGAAGTTGTTGCAGTCAAGGAGTGATAGTCTTGTAGATTGTGAAGCTTGGGAAGCCAAGGACAATCATACTATTGTATCTGTGAAAACAATAGTGAATTCCTCCGATCATCACAGGAGAAGAGTGGATTAAGGGATTATACCACCCGAACCACTATAAGCCTTGTGTCAATTTAATTTCGCAATTTACTTTACAAAGCATTTATTTAATTTGCCTACATCATAACTTATATCCGTGATTGTCTAAAGCGATTTGAAAACAACATAGTAAGAAGGGACTTATCCGCTGCCTAAAAGCCTTTAAATAAAAGAAAAGTTTTTGAAACTCCACTATAGTCATTCACCCCCCCCCCCCCTGACTATAGTTTCACCCTTCTCTGGGACCAACACCTTTTTGGTTAACCAATATAGGAGTCTGGAGCCCGCTATTGACGATAGTAGTTGTTGTGTGATTTTCACTATAATCACTAAGACCCGCAAGCGCACGGCTTATCGCGTTGTACTTAGGATATCAATCCCACAGGGACTTAGGACAATCACCGAATAGTTATCAATTTATATTAGCTAAACTAATCAAAATGTGAGTGTTTGAATTTTAAATAACTAAAACCTAAGACACTATTTAAATCTCAACACAAGTCCAAGAAATTGCTAAAAACCACTTTGGAAGAACTTCTAGGATGCCGGATTACCACGGTAATGAATATATGACTTTTACAACAACATTTCCATTTATTAAGAATTTTTACTTATGTTGACGAATAATCAAAAGTGACTAACAATATTCTTCCGAACTACTATTAATCGTGCCTAAATTAATTTTAAATCTGATTTCTCGCTCATTAATTTAATTCATACCCATTAATCATCATTATTCATATCAATTAACTTTCGCTCTCATGAAGTTTCTTGATTGTAATTAGGGTTCTAACCTACCAATTAAATTTTACCTTTCAGTCCATCACCTAATTGATAACAAATTCTTCATATAAATCTATGGAAATTCATCTTTCAATCCATCAATCCATAAATTCATACCAAATAGCACACCAATTCAATACAAAAGCATATTGACTCATAATAATAGGAAATATCGAATCTTTAACTCATATATTCATTTACCGGGCTATTCTTAACCCTATAAAATTAAATCTATTCATGCATGATTAAAAAGATCACAACAATCATGGATTTAAGCATTATGAGACGTAAAACTAAAATAAAAGAAGAGAATATTAGAGAGAAGAAATAGAATTGTCTCACAAATAGCATAAAACCAAGAAATTCACGATCGTTCTTCGTCTTGAGCCTAAGCAATAAATCTTGTTCTCAAAATGTTGAGAGAAAAAATAGTAGTAGATGGGAACTGTTTTCACGCCTAAAAGTATGAGATTGGCATTCAAGAATTTCGGTTTTTGTAAACTTGGGAGAGAGATTGAAGGATAATACAAAATCTTGGAAGTTTCCTTAATTAATTAATCAAGAAAACCTTTAAAATTAAATATCTATCCATCTTGGACTCTTCTAATGTGTGGGCTCCTTCCTTTTCATTAAAAATCACGCCATCTTCAAGAATATACGTTGGAAAAGTTTCCACCTCTCATTTCGTTGGCCAGGATCAAATTTCTGAAAAGCGTCACACCCTAGGTATGACAGAGGCTGGTTTCTTGATTTCTTCCAATTTAGCTCCGTTTTTTGTCCTTTTTCTTCTATTCTCGAACAATCCTGCAATAATTCAAACATTTGCAGTAATCTATCCCAAGAAGGATAAAAATATTGCAAAACAACAACATACGAAACCAAATTGAGTCCAAAACATCTTGAATTATTCAACTTTTAGGAACTTATCACTCCCCCAAGCTTAAAACTCTGCTTGTACCCAAGCAAACAAAAAAGACTCAAGACGAGACGGACTAAGAAGATCTCACACAACATTAGACAAAGATGCACAACACACGAGCATTAATAAAATTCATCCCGGCATTCAAAACACAAGATATATCCTTACTAATCCTTTTCATCATACCATGAGCAAAAGTGAACAAAAACTGTCATTGGAAAACAACATAGACCAAGTAAATAGACTGTTGGTCCCCAGAGAAGGGTGAAAATATAGTCAGAGGGGGGGGGGGTGTGATGACGGTCAAATTATACCCGTAAAAGTCATCAACGTTGACCTTAAATCGAGATTAATAATATGTATTTTATATTAAATCACATCCTTACCACCAAGTACCACCAGTGACTCAACCTCATCAGCCCTATCCACCTCCATACCCACCTCAAGTACTCTTTGGATACCCACCAGTTTATCCTCCGGTTTACCCTCAGGTTCAAGATCGGTTTCCACCGGTTGATTGGTATACGAGGTTGAAGAGAAACAAGGTTCAAGACTTCTCCGGTAATGTGGAACCGGGCAAGGCAGAATTATGGATAAGGAGCTTTGAGAAGGCTTGTAGGAATGTGAATGTACCCGAAACGGAGATGGCACGGTTGGCGGTAAGTTTCCTTCTTGGGGTAGCGAAAGTTGGATAGATGCGTTTGAGAGCAAAGACAACGGTAAGGTCACGATTGGGAAGCATTCAAGAAGTTGTTCTACAATGAATACTTTCCACTGCGGTTCGAGCAAATAAAGCAAATCGAGTTTTTGAAACTCCGGCAAGGTGTAAACATGACGGTTTCACAATACACCAATCGGTTCAATGAGTTGGGTCGGTTCTACCCCGAGATTTTAAGTGTTGAAGAAAAGAAGATGGCTTTGTTCAAGAACGGTTTGGCTCGGGAAATTCAAGCGAGGATGTTGGGATTCACGGCAAGGACCATGGCGGAGTTGTTTGAATAAGGCTTTGGAAGTTGAGATGTTTCGGAACGGACCCTCAATAGTTATTGGAGTAAAAAGACCTTTTGAGGACAAGCTTTGAAGAAGATCGGGAAGCACTTCAACACCAAGATGAGAAAAGAATCGTCGATCCACTTGCACCAAGTCAACGGTTGGGGTAGCCGTTTGCTCAAAGTGCAAAAAGAATCACTCCGGGGAATGTCGGGCGATTCAAATGGATGCTACCTTTGCGGTGAGACGGGACACTTTTCAAAAGTTTGCCCCTGTAAGGAATGCTAGAAGGAATCAAGGGAACAACCAAGGAAGAGCAAGTCGACCAACAAGAGTTTTTGCTTTGGATCTTTTGCCGTACAGTGTATCTTTTAGTTTGTTTGTTTTCTTAAAGTATTCTTATGACATGAATTGAATTCACGCTGTAATTGTACGTAAGTAAAGGAACTAACTTTTAGATATGTTATTAATGGACAAATTAGCTATGTCAGCTTTGTTTAATACAAAATGTCAAAACTTTTGTGTTAAGTAAGATAGCTAAGAAGTTGAGCCTCCTTCAACCTTTAGGAAAACTTTTGGACACCATCCGGGTAAGTGTGTATAGAAGGCTTTTTGTTGATTAGGAGCTTGGTTAGTGTGATTTCAGAATTTCAAGATTTGGTTGGTCGATTCACGGGTTAAGTGTGCAAGGGTTGGAACAGTTTGGGATCCGTAGAGTTGGTTTTGTGAATATCAAGATCAGAGTTGTTGATTGTGATCCAAGTGTAAACAAGTGAAGCTTCGGTTTTGGTTTCGTTTTGGGAAGAGTGTTAGAGGAAGACCTACAATTTGAGCTTGTTCAAGTTTCGAGGACGAAACTCCCCGCCCTTGGGGGGAGGAATGTAATACCCCGAACTTTAGGAAAGGGGGGACGTGTCAATTTGTAACGTTCGGTATATTATGTTTATTTATTTGTGGATTTAAGTGTATATATATATATATATATATATATATATATATATATATATATATATATATATATATATATATATATTTTAATGGGAATTAAGTTGCAATTAAAGGAATTAAAGGAATTTTGGGATTTTAATTATAATTAAAGGAGGTTAATTGTAATTAATTATCTTGGGAGGTTTATTTTGGGAATAACTAGTCATTAAGTGCCTAGGGGTTATCAGAAGAAAGCATTAGTCGATCTATGAGGAGAATTTGAGAGAACAACTGAAAACAAGAAAAGGGGCAAACATACTTTCTTCGATTTCTCACAAGTCGGTGATCGGTTTTCAGAACCGTTTGAAGATTCAGAATCAGCGGGAAGAGGAGATCGTTTTGATACTAAAAGTTCAGAGTTTTGAGAAGGTAAGAATTCAGCCCTAATTATGGTTTGTCAAGGATTGATCAATCTTTAAGGATTTTCGTTTGGTTGAATTCGTAGTTAGTTTGTGTAGATGCTTTTGATCACAAATTGCTTGTCTAATTGTTGATCAAATAGGTTTCCAGTTTATCCTAGAAGTGCTGCAGGTTTGGTCTTGGAGTTTTTCTTTGATCAAGTAAGGGGCTCTTCCTAATGTTTAATTAAGGTCTTATGTTGTTAAGGTTGTGTTTTGGGTATAAATTGTGGTGTTTTAATGCTAGAAATCATGCCTACTTATGCTAGAGAAGTATGTTATGCTTAGTTATGTAAAATTTGTACTTTCCATTTGTTTTGATGAGTCTATGGTTGAAGAACATGTTTGGTTTGGGTTGGAATCGTAAAGTGCGAGAAAGTTTCGGCTTTTAGGTTTTTTCGATGCACAAGAGTATGCTTGTTCAAGGCAAGCGCACTCTTGCGCCGGGCTGAATGAACAACGAGAATGTTTGCGAGAGCACAAGCGCACGCTTGCTCAATGCAAGCGTACACTGCTCAAGGCAAGAGTACGCTCGCTCAAGGCAAGCGTACACCGTGCTTGCCGAATGAAAACCGAATGCTAATAGTTACACAAGCGCACGCTTGACTGGGCAAGCGCACTGACCGGGCAGCGCACGCTTGACCGCAAGCGCCCGACCCAGTTTCTCATGAAAATACGTGTTTTAATACTATACATGGTTTAGGAACATTCTAATGGATCTAATAACAATAAATGAACATGAACAAGCCTGGATTAAGCTTCTGATGCGTTTAGTTCCGGCACCGAATGTACTCTTCAAGGGAGTTGAAGTTCGGGACCGTCGGAAGGGTATGAATGGCTTGTGCTTTGATGAATTAGAGTTCATCAATGTACGTGTATGTGCTAGGGATTGTCCGTGTCTAGGGGTCTAAGTAAGAGAGTAGTTTATGTGAGGGAGCTTACTTGAAAACACTTAGGTGGCTAGTTAACAATTAATAATAAACATACTTGCGTAGTAAAAAGATTAAACATCAATCCATTCTTGGTAAGGCACAAGTCTATATCGCGATGTGTGGGCGTTCAGATAAAGTGGATAACTTCGTAAGTCTTTGGATCCTAAGTACGGAGGAATACCACCCCGTAAATCCGAGACCCTACGTACGGAGGGACTCCACCGAGCGTGTACACTATCGGGCTTTCCCCGTGGATATTGGTGTGATCCGCCAATACGTTGCACACTGAGATACTTCATGGTGAGTAGCACCATGCGTAGTGCCCTTGAATGATGATGTAACAAAGATAAGCTAAGCTAGAAACCAATAGTCACGACATGTTGATGAGCATGAAGTGAACCCAGAGTTGAGTCGGTTTCATAAAGATAACTTGATAATAATCAATGAACCTTTCGTTGTAAGCCTTACTTATACTTTAGCTTCTCACTCTTGCTAAGTACGTTGTACTTACCTCAATTGCATGTCTTGTTGAATGCTTTTGGGGTGAGAAGGCGAACAAAGTTGAGCACGTGACGGATGATGATTTTGAGGACGAAGTTTGAGTCCAAGCTTCACTTGTTATCTTCTTTGCTGTTTTCTTTATTATAAGGGTATCAAACTATGTTGTTATTCCAATATCAAGACAAGTATTGTAATCTCTTTAATACGTTGTAAGATTTGTTGTTTTACTTTTCTTTTGGACATCGTATGTTGTAAGCTACCTTGTTGTGGTAAGGATAACCTTCTATCTTTAGTCGGTTTGTATCTATTCTTAGTTGCTTTTATGAGGTTTTGCCGAGTCTTTTTAGCTTCCGTTTGTTAAACTCGATACGTCGTAGTATAGGCTTACGTATAATATTGAATTTATTCGATATTATACGTGCCGAACGTTTCTTTTCCGGATAAGGACTCGGTATCCGGGAACGGGGCGTTACAGTTGGTATCAGAGAGAATCGTCCTTTGCTTTGCTAGGCTCCTTTTCCCTAAGATAAGATTTCTTTAGACCACTTAGTAACATTCTGATCTTTCTTGACCTTTCAGAATGGTAGGAAACCGCAGAGGCATTTTCAGAGGTGAGAGTTCAAGAGTTGGACAAGAGGGTGGTCAGAATCAGAATCAGAACGAGATGCTTCCTCAGCAACAACCTCGACCCCAAGTTAATCAAGAGGTACCTCGGAATGATGGACTACCTGATGATGAACCTTTGCGAGTCACCATAGTAGGTGATATACCACCAGTGTACGTACCTCCAGCGATAAGTGTGTACCCTCCACCACCATCGGTAAGCCACCCACCATTTTCAAGTATTCCACCGTATCAGCAAACCTATTACCCTCCACCTACGAGTTATCCACCTCAACCTACCATACCTCCGTCACCAAGAGTTGACCATCACTACGGTTTTGGTTATCCACCTTATGGACTCCACCAACCATACCACATCCCACCTCAACACCAAGGATACTACCCTTACCACCAAGTACCACCGGTGACTCAACCTCATCAGCCCCTATCCACCTACATACCCACCTCAAGTACTCTTTGGATACCCACCGGTTTATCCTCCGGTTTACCCTCCAGAGTTCAAGATCGGTTTCCACCGGTTGATTGGTATACGAGGTTGAAGAGAAACAAGGTTCAAGACTTCTCCGGTAATGTGGAACCGGGCAAGGCAGAATTATGGATAAGGAGCTTTGAGAAGGCTTGTAGGAATGTGAATGTACCTGAAACGGAGATGGCACAGTTGGCGGTAAGTTTCCTTCTTGGGGTAGCAGAAAGTTGGATAGATGCGTTTGAGAGCAGCAATGGTAAGGTCACAGATTGGGAAGCATTCAAGAAGTTGTTCTATAATGAATACTTTCCACCTGCGGTTCAGGCAAATAAAGCAAATCAGTTTTTGAAACTCCAGCAAGGTGTAAACATGACGGTTTCACAATACACCAATCGGTTCAATGAGTTGGGTCGGTTCTACCCCGAGATTTTAAGTGTTGACGAAAAGAAGATGGCTTTGTTCAAGAACGGTTTGGCTCGGGAAATTCAAGCAGGGATGTTGGGATTCACGGCAAGGACCATGGCGGAGTTGCTGAATAAGGCTTTGGAAGTTGAGATGTTTCAGAACAGACCCTCAATAGTTATTGGAGTAAAAAGACCTTTTGAGGACAGCTTTGAAGAAGATCGGGAAGCACTTCAACACCAAGATGAGAAAAGAATCGTCGATCCACTTGCAGCCAAGTCAACAGTTGGGGTAGCCGTTTGCTCAAAGTGCAAAAAGAATCACTCCGGGGAATGTCGGGCAGATTCAAATGGATGCTACCTTTGCGGTGAGACGGGACACTTTTCAAAAGTTTGCCCCTGTGAGGAATGCTAGAAGGAATCAAGGGAACAACCAAGGAAGAGCAAGTCGACCAACAAGAGTTTTTGCTTTGGATCTTTGCCGTACCTGTGTATCTTTTAGTTTGTTTGTTTTCTTAAAGTATTCTTATGACATGAATTGAATTCACGTTGTAATTGTACGTAAGTAAAGGAACTAACTTTTAGATATGTTATTAATGGACAAATTAGCTATGTCACTTTGTTTAATACAAAATGTCAAAACTTTTGTGTTAAGTAAGATAGCTAAGAAGTTGAGCCTCCTTCAACCTTTAGGAAAACTTTTGGACACCATCCGGGTAAGTGTGTATAGAAGGCTTTTTGTTGATTAGGAGCTTGGTTATTGTGATTTCAGAATTTCAAGATTTGGTTGGTCAGTTCTGGGTTAAGTGTGCAAGGGTTGGAACGGTTTGGGATCCGTAGAGTTGGTTTTGTGAATATCAAGATCGAGTTGTTGATTGTGATCCAAGTGTAAACAAGTGAAGCTTCGGTTTTGGTTTCGTTTTGGGAAGAGTGTTAGAGGAAGACCTACAATTTGAGCTTGTTCAAGTTTCGAGGACGAAACTCCCTTAAGGGGGAGGAATGTAATACCCCGAACTTTAGGAAAGGGCGACGTGTCAATTTGTAACGTTCGGTATATTATGTTTATTTATTTGTGGATTTAAGTGTATTATATATATATATATATATATATATATATATATATATATATATATATATATATATATATATATTTTAATGGGAATTAAGTTGCAATTAAAGGAATTAAAGGAATTTTGGGATTTTAATTATAATTAAAGGAGGTTAATTGTAATTAATTATCTTGGGAGGTTTATTTTGGGAATAACTACTCATTAAGTGCCTAGGGGTTATCAGAAGAAAGCATTAGTCGATCTATGAGGAGAATTTGAGAGAACAACTGAAAACAAGAAAAAGGGGCAAACATACTTTCTTCGATTTCTCACAAGTCGGTGATCGGTTTTCAGAACCGTTTGAAGATTCAGAATCAGCGGGAAGAGGAGATCGTTTTGATACTAAAAGTTCAGAGTTTTGAGAAGGTAAGAATTCAGCCCTAATTATGGTTTGTCAAGGATTGATCAATCTTTAAGGATTTTCGTTTGGTTGAATTCGTAGTTAGTTTGTGTAGATGCTTTTGATCACAAATTGCTTGTCTAATTGTTGATCAAATAGGTTTCCAGTTTATCCTAGAAGTGCTGCAGGTTTGGTCTTGGAGTTTTGCTTTGATCAAGTAAGGGGCTCTTCCTAATGTTTAATTAAGGTCTTATGTTGTTAAGGTTGTGTTTTGGGTATAAATTGTGGTGTTTTAATGCTAGAAATCATGCCTACTTATGCTAGAGAAGTATGTTATGCTTAGTTATGTAAAAGTTGTACTTTCCGCTGTTTTGATGAGTCTATGGTTGAAGAACATGTTTGGTTTGGGTTGGAATCGTAAAGTGCAGAAAGTTTCAGCTTTTAGGTTTTTCTGATGCACAAGAGTATGCTTGTTCAAGGCAAGCGCACTCCTGCGCTGGCTGAATGAACAACAGAATGTTTACTGAGAGCACAAGCGCACGCTTGCTCAATGCAAGCGTACACCTGCTCAAGGCAAGAGTACGCCTGCTCAAGGCAAGCGTACACCTGTGCTTGCTGAATGAAAACCAGAATGTTAATAGTTACACAAGCGCACGCTTGACCAGGGCAAGCGCACTCCTGACCCAGTTTCTCATGAAAATACGTGTTTTAATACTATACATGGTTTAGGAACATTATAATGGATCTAATAACAATAAATGAACATGAACAAGCCTGGATTAAGCTTCTGATGCGTTTAGTTCCGGCACCGAATGTACTCTTCAAGGGAGTTGAAGTTCGGGACCGTCGGAAGGGTATGAATGGCTTGTGCTTTGATGAATTAGAGTTCATCAATGTCTGTGTATGTGCTAGGGATTGTCCGTGTCTAGGGGTCTAAGTAAGAGAGTAGTTTATGTGAGGGAGCTTACTTGAAAACACTTAGGTGGCTAGTTAACAATTAATAATAAACATACTTGCGTAGTAAAAAGATTAAACATCAATCCATTCTTGGTAAGGCACAAGTCTATATCGCGATGTGTGGGCGTTCGAGATAAAGTGGATAACTTCGTAAGTCTTTGGATCCTAAGTACGGAGGAATACCACCCCGTAAATCCGAGACCCTACGTACGGAGGGACTCCACCGAGCGTGTACACTATCGGGCTTTCCCCCGTGGATATTGGTGTGATCCGCCAATATGTTGCACACAGATACTTCATGGTGAGTAGCACCATGCGTAGTGCCCTTGAATGATGATGTAACAAAGATAAGCTAAGCTAGAAACCAATAGTCACGACATGTTGATGAGCATGAAGTGAACCCTAGAGTTGAGTCGGTTTCATAAAGATAACTTGATAATAATCAATGAACCTTTCGTTGTAAGCCTTACTTATACTTTAGCTTCTCACTCTTGCTAAGTACGTTGTACTTACCTCAATTGCATGTCTTGTTGAATGCTTTTGGGGTGAGAAGGCGAACAGGTTGAGCACGTGACAGATGATGATTTTGAGGACGAAGTTTGAGTCCAAGCTTCACTTGTTATCTTCTTTGCTGTTTTCTTTATTATAAGGGTATCAAACTATGTTGTTATTCCAATATCAAGACAAGTATTGTAATCTCTTTAATACTTTGTAAGATTTGTTGTTTTACTTTTCTTTTGGACATCGTACGTTGTAAGCTACCTTGTTGTGGTAAGGATAACCTTCTATCTTTAGTCGGTTTGTATCTATTCTTAGTTGCTTTTATGAGGTTTTGCCGAGTCTTTTTAGCTTCCGTTTGTTAAACTCGATACGACGTAGTATAGGCTTACGTATAATATTGAATTTATTCGATATTATACGTGCCGAACGTTTCTTTTCCGGATAAGGACTCGGTATCCGGGAACGGGGCGTTACAGTTGGTATCAGAGAGAATCGTCCTTTGCTTTGCTAGGCTCCTTTTCCCTAAGATAAGATTTCTTTAGACCACTTAGTAACATTCTGATCTTTCTTGACCTTTCAGAATGGTAGGAAACCGCAGAGGCATTTTCGAGGTGAGAGTTCAAGAGTTGGACAAGAGGGTGGTCGAATCGAATCGAACGAGATGCTTCCTCAAGCAACAACCTCGACCCCAAGTTAATCAAGAGGTACCTCGGAATGATGGACTACCTGATGATGAACCTTTGCGAGTCACCATAGTAGGTGATATACCACCAGTGTACGTACCTCCAGCGATAAGTGTGTACCCTCCACCACCATCGGTAAGCCACCCACCATTTTCAAGTATTCCACCGTATCAGCAAACCTATTACCCTCCACCTACGAGTTATCCACCTCAACCTACCATACCTCCGTCACCAAGAGTTGACCATCACTACGGTTTTGGTTATCCACCTTATGGACTCCACCAACCATACCACATCCCACCTCAACACCAAGGATACTACCCTTACCACCAAGTACCACCAGTGACTCAACCTCATCAGCCCTATCCACCTCCATACCCACCTCAAGTACTCTTTGGATACCCACCAGTTTATCCTCCGGTTTACCCTCCAGTTCAAGATCAGTTTCCACCGGTTGATTGGTATACGAGGTTGAAGAGAAACAAGGTTCAAGACTTCTCCGGTAATGTGGAACCGGGCAAGGCAGAATTATGGATAAGGAGCTTTGAGAAGGCTTGTAGGAATGTGAATGTACCTGAAACGGAGATGGCACAGTTGGCGGTAAGTTTCCTTCTTGGGGTAGCAGAAAGTTGGATAGATGCGTTTGAGAGCAGCAACGGTAAGGTCACAGATTGGGAAGCATTCAAGAAGTTGTTCTACAATGAATACTTTCCACCTGCGGTTCAGGCAAATAAAGCAAATCAGTTTTTGAAACTCCAGCAAGGTGTAAACATGACGGTTTCACAATACACCAATCGGTTCAATGAGTTGGGTCGGTTCTACCCCGAGATTTTAAGTGTTGAAGAAAAGAAGATGGCTTTGTTCAAGAACGGTTTGGCTCGGGAAATTCAAGCAGGGATGTTGGGATTCACGGCAAGGACCATGGCGGAGTTGCTGAATAAGGCTTTGGAAGTTGAGATGTTTCAGAACAGACCCTCAATAGTTATTGGAGTAAAAAGACCTTTTGAGGACAGCTTTGAAGAAGATCGGGAAGCACTTCAACACCAAGATGAGAAAAGAATCGTCGATCCACTTGCAGCCAAGTCAACAGTTGGGGTAGCCGTTTGCTCAAAGTGCAAAAAGAATCACTCCGGGGAATGTCGGGCAGATTCAAATGGATGCTACCTTTGCGGTGAGACAGGACACTTTTCAAAAGTTTGCCCTGTAAGGAATGCTAGAAGGAATCAAGGGAACAACCAAGGAAGAGCAAGTCGACCAACAAGAGTTTTTGCTTTGGATGCTGCCGTACCAGGTATCTTTTAGTTTGTTTGTTTTCTTAAAGTATTCTTATGACATGAATTGAATTCACGCCGTAATTGTACGTAAGTAAAGGAACTAACTTTTAGATATGTTATTAATGGACAAATTAGCTATGTCAGCTTTGTTTAATACAAAATGTCAAAACTTTTGTGTTAAGTAAGATAGCTAAGAAGTTGAGCCTCCTTCAACCTTTAGGAAAACTTTTGGACACCATCCGGGTAAGTGTGTATAGAAGGCTTTTTGTTGATTAGGAGCTTGGTTAGTGTGATTTCAGAATTTCAAGATTTGGTTGGTCAGTTCTGGTTTAAGTGTGCAAGGGTTGGAACAGTTTGGGATCCGTAGAGTTGGTTTTGTGAATATCAAGATCAGAGTTGTTGATTGTGATCCAAGTGTAAACAAGTGAAGCTTCGGTTTTGGTTTCGTTTTGGGAAGAGTGTTAGAGGAAGACCTACAATTTGAGCTTGTTCAAGTTTCGAGGACGAAACTCCCCTTAAGGGGGGAGGAATGTAATACCCCGAACTTTAGGAAAGGGCAGACGTGTCAATTTGTAACGTTCGGTATATTATGTTTATTTATTTGTGGATTTAAGTGTATTATATATATATATATATATATGTATATATATATTTTAATGGGAATTAAGTTGCAATTAAAGGAATTAAAGGAATTTTGGGATTTTAATTATAATTAAAGGAGGTTAATTGTAATTAATTATCTTGGGAGGTTTATTTTTGGGAATAACTAGTCATTAAGTGCCTAGGGGTTATCAGAAGAAAGCATTAGTCGATCTATGAGGAGAATTTGAGAGAACAACTGAAAACAAGAAAAGGGGCAAACATACTTTCTTCGATTTCTCACAAGTCGGTGATCGGTTTTCAGAACCGTTTGAAGATTCAGAATCAGCGGGAAGAGGAGATTGTTTTGATACTAAAAGTTCAGAGTTTTGAGAAGGTAAGAATTCAGCCCTAATTTTGGTTTGTCAAGGATTGATCAATCTTTAAGGATTTTCGTTTGGTTGAATTCGTAGTTAGTTTGTGTAGATGCTTTTGATCACAAATTGCTTGTCTAATTGTTGATCAAATAGGTTTCCAGTTTATCCTAGAAGTGCTGCAGGTTTGGTCTTGGAGTTTTGCTTTGATCAAGTAAGGGGCTCTTCCTAATATTTAATTAAGGTCTTATGTTGTTAAGGTTGTGTTTTGGGTATAAATTGTGGTGTTTTAATGCTAGAAATCATGCCTACTTATGCTAGAGAAGTATGTTATGCTTAGTTATGTAAAAGTTGTACTTTCCGCTGTTTTGATGAGTCTATGGTTGAAGAACATGTTTGGTTTGGGTTGGAATCGTAAAGTGCAGAAAGTTTAAGCTTTTAGGTTTTTCTGATGCACAAGAGTATGCTTGTTCAAGGCAAGCGCACTCCTGCGCTGGCTGAATGAACAACAGAATGTTTACTGAGAGCACAAGCGCACGCTTGCTCAATGCAAGCGTACACCTGCTCAAGGCAAGAGTACGCCTGCTCAAGGCAAGCGTACACCTGTGCTTGCTGAATGAAAACCAGAATGTTAATAGTTACACAAGCGCACGCTTGACCAGGGCAAGCGCACTCCCGACCCGTTTCTCATGAAAATACGTGTTTTAATACTATACATGGTTTAGGAACATTCTAATGGATCTAATAACAATAAATGAACATGAACAAGCCTGGATTAAGCTTCTGATGCGTTTAGTTCCGGCACCGAATGTACTCTTCAAGGGAGTTGAAGTTCGGGACCGTCGGAAGGGTATGAATGGCTTGTGCTTTGATGAATTAGAGTTCATCAATGTCTGTGTATGTGCTAGGGATTGTCCGTGTCTAGGGGTCTAAGTAAGAGAGTAGTTTATGTGAGGGAGCTTACTTGAAAACACTTAGGTGGCTAGTTAACAATTAATAATAAACATACTTGCGTAGTAAAAAGATTAAACATCAATCCATTCTTGGTAAGGCACAAGTCTATATCGCGATGTGTGGGCGTTCAGATAAAGTGGATAACTTCGTAAGTCTTTGGATCCTAAGTACGGAGGAATACCACCCCGTAAATCCGAGACCCTACGTACGGAGGGACTCCACCGAGCGTGTACACTATCGGGCTTTCCCCCGTGGATATTGGTGTGATCCGCCAATACGTTGCACACAGATACTTCATGGTGAGTAGCACCATGCGTAGTGCCCTTGAATGATGATGTAACAAAGATAAGCTAAGCTAGAAACCAATAGTCGCGACATGTTGATGAGCATGAAGTGAACCCTAGAGTTGAGTCGGTTTCATAAAGATAACTTGATAATAATCAATGAACCTTTCGTTGTAAGCCTTACTTATACTTTAGCTTCTCACTCTTGCTAAGTACGTTGTACTTACCTCAATTGCATGTCTTGTTGAATGCTTTTGGGGTGAGAAGGCGAACAGGTTGAGCATGTGACAGATGATGATTATGAGGACGAAGTTTGAGTCCAAGCTTCACTTGTTATCTTCTTTGCTGTTTTCTTTATTATAAGGGTATCAAACTATGTTGTTATTCCAATATCAAGACAAGTATTGTAATCTCTTTAATAATTTGTAAGATTTGTTGTTTTACTTTTCTTTTGGACATCGTACGTTGTAAGCTACCTTGTTGTGGTAAGGATAACCTTCTATCTTTAGTCGGTTTGTATCTATTCTTAGTTGCTTTTATGAGGTTTTGCCGAGTCTTTTTAGCTTCCGTTTGTTAAACTCGATACGACGTAGTATAGGCTTACGTATAATATTGAATTTATTCGATATTATACGTGCCGAACGTTTCTTTTCCGGATAAGGACTCGGTATCCGGGAACGGGGCGTTACAGAAATTCCCTGGTCCCAATTTGCATATATGTTCATATTTACATGATACATCACATTATTTTCTGTCATGTATTGGATAATATGCATTTATGTTGTATCCACCAATACATTTGCATAGTTTACATATAAATGTAGTGTAATTGAAGAAAATACAAAACACTGAAAGATTGTCGTATGTATCTCAGGGTTTGAAACAAGGAAACCGTTATATCTTGAGAGGCGTTTTTCGTTAATCCGTAAATGCAATAAAAGAACAATAAGTAGTAAAAACATTGCATTTACACTCGCTCGGTTTACATTTCATTTTATTTTGTATGTCATTCAATTATTTCATTTTGTATAAAAACTATAAAATACAGATTTTCAAACAGAGAATTAGCAGAAATCAGAAATTTGACCTTAGCAGTTCTAGGAAAAAGTAGGATTTGGGTTATGGAATTGGTGGATTTGGTGGTGTAGTGGGTGAATTATGGTGGTGCTAGGGTGGTGGTGTTGGCTGAGTGGTGTAGAAGAAGAAGAAGAGAGGAAATAATGTTTGATTTAGGATGGGAAATGATGAGGTTAATGGGTGGTTTATATAGGAAGGAGGTAGGATGAATTTGAAATTTAAAATTGTTTGAATTTGAAAAGGTTGTATGGAAGAGTGGGAATTATTAATGGTGGGTGAGTGGATTGATGGAGAATTTGATGGGCTTGATGAGAAGTGGAGTAATGGGGAAGAGGGAAAGGTGGAGTGGTGAAGAGGATGATGGGACGGTTCCCTGCCCCTGTCAGATTTTCGAAGCAGCGCGTGGGGTCCACGCGCCATCCTGAACTCCCATAATATAGTCAAACCTCAGGAACTGGGCAAATTTACTCCCGTAGCCGCGTGAAGGGCTCTCGCGGCTGCGCGAGTTTCCTTTTCCAGGTTCCTTTAATCTATCAACATAGCCTCACTCCTTTAATCCTTGATAACTAATCCTTCCAAAACTAACTCCGCATAAACTAAGTCCTTAGTCTTTCTCATATTTTCTTCTCTGACTCAACTAACCTACTTCACCGGATTGCCCAACAAGTAAAAAAAATCTGTTGATGAAGTGCCATAACTAGCTGTTTTAGTGCAAAGCAAAAAGATGTCTAGATATAAATGTGTAGGATTTAATAGAGTCTGATATTTGTATAGGTAAATCAGACAAGCACTGTAATAGTGTAAGAGTCAGAAGTGAGAAACCGAGAAATTGACTTGATGAGCTTATGAAGAATGAGGAACTAACCTGCTGAGTTTACAAATGACAAAGAAACTGACATTGTTGATGGAACTGAGTACACAAATAGAAACTGAAGAAGGTAAGTTCGCTGAGGGACACAGACTCAGTTGGCTTATCTAGAAGCTGAAGGCTGAGGGAACAAACTCAGTTTAGAAGACCGAGGAACACGGACTCGATTATTGATGACCGAAAAGCGAGGGTTCAAACTCGGTTTACTAAGACTTAAAGCCGAGACTGTAAAGTTAGAATTCAGGTAAGTCTGTGATGACCTAAACTGACTTTATGGATCTTTTATGAAGACCTAAGATACATAAGGACAATGATATCTTGGATGCTTTTAAGTGTTATGGTGTACTCGATTAAGTCAATATAAAATCGAGATGAGAATAGAAATGCGAGTTTTGAAGAATATTAAAAACTCGGTTAATGCTCTTAAAGCGAAACACTCGTTATATCACCGAAAACCGACAAAACCCCAAAAGCTTAGTTTGAAGGCGAGGACATATAAAGCGAAGAATAATTTGACCGTTATAAAGCAAGCAATATAATTGGATAAAAGAATTGTCGAAAGGACACGACAATCAACGAACGACAGGACCACCAACGGATACAAGAATTCAAATTCAAACAAGATGAACGTTGGAAAAACCCCTATAAATAGATCACTTCTACCTCAAGAAGAGGTGCGGAGTTCTAAGGAAAAACATATCAAGAAATATTTTAGTAAGGGGGAAAGTGAATTAAGAAGAACTCTTGCTCTATTCTATTTTGCTATATCCAGAGCAAGAAATCTTCAAAGTGCTCATAAGTTTTCAAGAATATATCAAGATCCACACTTGAAGAAAACATAGCTTGTTTTGCATATCATATATACATCTATAAGAAGAAGCTCACATCACAAGTTGAATCATAGTTATTGATTCAAGTCTCAACTTTGATTTTTATCAAAGGTTTATATTGTGAAACACCAAGAATGTGTGAAGGATAGTTGAGGTGCAGTCAGGAAGACTGTGTTTGTGATGAGCTGGAGAAGAGGCAATACTACCCTCTAAGGACCAGTGCAAGCAGTTGCAGAGTAGCCATATATTCTAGTTGTCCTTTAGTTTCTTAGATAGTAAAGCTAGGGATTAGCCAAGGACTATCAGTTTAGAACTTTTTGTAACCGATCTACCTCAAGAGTTCAATTTTCCTCCTACATCACAGGGAAAGAGAGGATTGACAGGATTACACCAACTGGAACCTCTACAATTTCTGTCTCATTTACTTATTTACTTTACACATTTACTTACAGCAATATAGCATATATCTCTGTAGATCACAAACTCAGCAAACATAAAAAACTGAGTTGGCATTGCATTCTTTTATACAAACTGATAACTGAACAATCATAAGGCTTTAATATATCTGCTGTCGGTTAACTCAGTTTGAGCACAAGTCGGTCAGACTCATACTCAGCTCAGTTAGCTTAACTCCATACAAGTTTAAAATTGAACTTAATCTGTTTTAATTATCAGGATCTAGTTTTTGGTGACAAGTTTATTCACCCCCCCTCTAAACTTGTGTTAGCCTTTTTCCCGAGACCAACAAAACCTTCCCACCATCCTTTACCATGAAACCTCGGGATGCGGTAGTATGAAAAAAGCTTGTTGTCCAATCCATCTACTCTTATTTGACTCAAAGTATCCTAAGGGTTTGAAAATAGTTCTGAATTTAGAGTCGCCAGCTCGACTTTATTTCGACTCTCACTTAGTCCGATTTTGGGTTTTCACCCGCCAGCGTTGCACTCGAGAGGCATTGACCGAGGTGCGTCTTCCCTCTTTTTTTACTAATGCTTTCCCTGGGCTTTTTATTCCCAAGTAGACGCATTCCACCTTTCTATCCAGAAGCGCTACTTCACGAACCTCTTTAGTAAAACCTTATGCTTTTGGCCTTGCATTCTTGGACTTCTTTGCCAATGCACTCGGCTTCCATTGTCTACCTCGAGATTTATCCTGGTTGCCCAAAGAATTCAATTCTTCCACTAAATCTGAAGACGTCAATACGCTGGGCGGACTCGTCAAGACTGACCGTCTCCCTTGGCGCATGGTTGTGAATCCTATCATTTTTTCCCGAAGCAGAACTGTCATGAATTCAAGCCCTCTGGTTTCTATTACCACTTTCCTTGCTTCATTTCGAATATCTTCTATCTTGACGACCTTAACTTCTCCAGAATTCGAGCTGAAACGACACTGTCCTGGTCAATTTGGGAGTGGCTCTAGGATCATATAGGTTTTTGCTGGGCTGGTCGCTAAAAAAGGACGTCCTAGCAAAACGTTTGCACTCGGATCATCGAGGATGTCCATGACTACAAATCAGCCTGGAAATCGAAACCTCCCAATCTGAGCTTGCAGTTTCTTAGCATGCCAGTGAGCATATTGATCTCACGATCGACAAAACGCATACTACGCATCTCATTCAATTCGACCTAAAATTTTTCATGCTTACAGAGAGAAAGAGGGAGAATGTTGCAACTGGAGCCTGAATCACACATTCCCAGTCCTATAGAAACTCCGTCAATCGAGACTGGGAGCCTAAATGTACCATGCTCTCCTAATTTCTTTATCAAGTTTGAATCAGGGTAATCCTCTGAATCGGAGAACATGGTATCCGGATCCTCTTCAGGATCGGAATCAGTAAAAGATACATCAATTAACTATAGGAAACGCACACGATCTATAGGTCTCGTACTCCTTCAAGTTGACTTCCGGTTCCTCCTCGGCTCCGGCTTCTTCCTTCTCTTCTTCCACTCTCCTCTTATCCGCTTGGTATTGCTCGTATACCTTCGAACACGGGTACATTGAGATGGGCACATCATTTATGAGTCTTCATGGCATTGTACTTATTTGGGTTTGAAATTCCTTCGATCTTCCTAATAATCGTCGAAAGTGTCTTGTATCCATGCAAGACAGACAAAACAAAACAAAAACACGGTTAGTAATTTCCCACCTCAGCTAGGCCTAGACCCAACTGTTGTGGACCTAATAACTAGTAACATACTAGGATGAACACAGAATAATATATAGGTGATTAGAACCAGAGTTGCAGGTTTTCGAGGCTGCATAAAGGTATGTCGCGGCTTCAGAAACTGATTCCTTTTTTCTTATCGTTAAACGATGCAGGGCTGACACAGAACAGACTCAAGACTCTAAAATGACAAACAGAAGACGAATAATCCTTATTTGGATTTAATAAGACTATTATCTACATTGGCCATTGTCCCCAGCAACGGCGCCAAAAACTTGATCCGTGTGTAAGCCACTGATACGCACAAAATACTAGCAAGAGTACTAGGTCAATCTTAGTATAGTTGGTGCGAGTCAAGGTCGATCCCACAGAGACAATGCAACTTAGATAATAACCGCTAAAGCTAAACAAGATGATAGACAACGGTCCCTTGACCAACATAAATACAGAAAAGGTATTGGTGTATCTCTCATCTCCGATCTCCTAACTTGGTGTTATTAATATTTATGTCTACTTTTCCTCGTAATTTCCTAGATTAACCAGAACATTTTCTAATTCAGTTTAGCTACGGGTGCTCTCTCCTAATCTTATCTACTTTCATTAAAAGGACAATAAACGTCTATGTGCAGTTAACCTCCTTCGTTGGTTGTACTAACTCACACGCAGTAAGTGTTAGAAAGTGCCGGCGCAAGACTGAGAACCTCCTTAAACAACTATTGTGGATTTACTAGCACAGTCATAGGGATTGATCAGACTATGTCCTAATTAACACTTCACTTTATTGTCCTTCATTTTTATTTATGAATACAATAAGAAGATTAGCCAGATCTAACCTACTGTTAATTTAAGATGTCGATCAACGTAGCTGACACCGAATCTTCAGATTAAGGGGACCTAAGGTTGTCGCGGCTGCGATATAGACCGTCGTAGGACCGGAGGCGGTGGTTCCTTATTCTGAAATCTACATCATTATGTTCTGATTATTCTAGTTAATTACGATTCGTTTAGCCATGCAGATTAATTACAACACGTTAATCTAACTAAATCTACCATGATCAAAATACGAAGAAACATTCAAAGCTTCATACCTTTATCAATGGTGACCTAGCTTGATCAACTCAAGCTAGTTGATGGATTGAAGGAGATAACCAAGAAACGAACTCAAAGAATATAGCAAACTCTTATTTCATAGAAAATAGATCAAAGTAATTGAGTATCTGATTTTTGTGTATTCGAGTATATGTTACAAGAGACTGGCACAACCTTATATAGAGCTGTAGCCGACTTAGACAAGCTAACCCTAACCGACCTAATGCAAATTACGGCTCTCTTCATTTCGTGTCTTACAAGAGACGGTAGTCTACTTTTGATACAGCTGGTCTGCTTTGCTTGTTTGTGAAACCCTTGGCTTGTGGCACTTTGTTTGGTCCCTGCTAGAACTGGTCACTAAACTCACTGGTTTGAAGTTCCAGCTGAGGTGTCCTAAGTGGCAAGGCATGTGGACCTATTCTCGGCTATAAGTGATCTGATCAAAGTGATACAGAGCCTCATGTGTTCCCTTTTGATTGACAATCTCTCATTCATGGTTGTTGTATCGGAGATTCAATTCTTGTAACCAAATATCATATACAATTACACTCATTGTTACTGTGTTTGGCTTGTTCTCTGCTCTGCCTGTTATAACTGTTGTATCTGTCTTCTGTGGAATCTGCCTGCATTGCCCTGCTGAGCCTGCCCTACTGAACCTGTTTGAACATCTTGTAATAGGCTAGCTCTGCTTAGTTTTAGGTCTGCTGATCCCCTGTATTTAGCCTTGAATTTAAGATCTGATAATCTAACTCCCTGAGTTTGATTATCACCTCTGAGTTCAGCTGAAAGTTTCAACATTGTTTCTTGGTCAGCTGAGTAGGTATCCTTGTATCAACTGAGTAGTCTATCTGCTGAGTGTTTTCCTGGATGGTCTGTTGAATCTGTTATCTTAATTGTACTTTGTTCTGAACTTGATTCATCTTGTAATCAATCTTAGACTTTTCTTTAACCTGCTTGTAATAGATATATATCCCTTCAGTTCTGCAAATTCTCTGATCTGTATTCTGAACATGAAATTTGTAACAACTAGCTTTAGCTTGCTATTTGTCATTTGCTGAATTGTGTTTGTTTGTTACATTTTGCTTATCTGAGTTGCCTTGTTATAATCTTTATATAATCATTTGCAAACATCACCTAAGTTTTGCTTTTCAGCCTTGTTGGCTTCAAACCTGTTTAATCAATCACCTATTCTGATCACTTGGTTTGACAATTATTCATACAAACTTTGCTAAAATAATCTTCCGGTTTTAACGAGAGTTTGATTAATCTACTTTGTTTAAAGTCTGATTTGCACAAACTTGCCATTACTGCTTTAACCGACTTGAAATTGTGAAAAAGTTTATAATCTCTGTGATCCATTCACCCCCTCTAGATCACACTGCATCGGTCAAACAATAATGATACGGCTCATAGTGGAACTTTTCCAACCAGAGGAAGCACTATGACCGCACGATCAATTGCAGACCGACTCTGGCATAATAACTTTACTCCATATTTTAGCTCATGATTAGGGCATGATGCTGAGGGATGTAGAGAACTCACTGCATCGTAACTATAAGTTTGATTCCCTATTATAGCTTGGGTGTGGCCTATATTTATGTTTAAAAATCACTTATAGAGACTTGTTCTCGCTTTTTCTTTTTATGTGAAGTCATAGATTATTGTTTTTGAAAGCCATGGTACTGAAAACAACATAACCCACCACTACGGCGGCGCTGGTTTTCTCTTCAGAAAAATGTTTCCAAAATTTGATCTCTTTATTTTAAGAGTTGTAAACCTTTCGTTGATCAACTCTCGTAACATTTGAAGATTATTTTACCTTGATTTCTATAAAATTTGTTAAAATTCATATTTTTGCTATCAATTCGAAATAAGACGAAAGAAATTTTAAAATTCGTTTTTATAATGCACCGGTAAGCAACTTCTAATGAAAGGGTTTTTTTTTTCAACAAGGCAGGCAACGTTGCAGCGGCCACAATCACCATTCCCGTTTGTCTTACAAAGCGCATCATGAAAGACTGTTCCTATTTGCACACCTTGGTCCCAACTAACCAATCCCTATGAGCTCGGAGCTAAGCTTTCAGGTCAGGCAGTAAGGGTCAAAGAAGGGAAATAACACATTGGTTAGTCCCTATGAGCTCAGAGCTAAGCTTTCAGGTTAGGCAATAAGGTTCAAAGAAGGGAAATAACATTCTTAAAATCATCGTTAAGGTAAGCTCTCAAGTTAGGCAGAAAGGGTCAGAGAAGCACGCATTCTTAAAATCATTGTTATTAATACTGACAAAAGTCTTTAGATAGACAGTTAGGATCAAAGGAGGACAATCACTCGTTCTTAAAATCAGCGTTATGAATACCGACACCTTACTTGTTTCTCTCTCATGCTTGTTGATGTCACTCACACTTCCGTCTTAAAATTAGACAAACAATATGACATGAGTAGAAAGTTGAATGAAACGATATACGATAATAGATTATTTCAAGAAATTTACATAACATTTCTTTCGGACGATTGACAATATGGTTTAAGTCTACCATTACCCTCTATTTCTGCTGGACGACAGATAGATAGATAACGCACAAAAAGGTAAACTATACTTTCCCAATAAAAGAAACCACACCTTAACATGATTCAGCTATATATATATATATAACAACAACAACTCTACTAAAACATTTTGCATCCTCAAAGCAGAAAATTTCGACTCCAACGCACTGAACACTCCCTGCTTACCTCCTCCATCACTGCTTTCAGCGCCATCACGTCTTCGATTTTCCGTACTATAATGGGCAATCTCTGATTTCCAGAGAGGAATCGACTTTCAGACTGCTTGCTACAATTTAGTATATTAACTTGAACAAATGCAAGAAGCTGACTTCATTTGACTTTTCTATTCATCAAGTCGTGGTAATAAAGCAACACACACATGGGTTGGCCAACAATGCAGAAAAAACACCAGAACATCATATTTCCTACCTGTTTAAAAAAATTTAAAAAAAAAAATTAAAGGTTAGTTAGAGTGAACTGTCTGTTTGTAGTATTGTTTAAACAATTATCTAAGAATAATAGCACTAATCAGGGAATAATAGCCTTTAAAAGACTTCAGAACAATGTTGCCATACCATAGAATTCTTGAACTTGGATTGCAAGTAATTTGTTAATATGACCAAAGGAACCTGGTACGGATAACACATTAGTCTCTCCTGAAATCCTCAAAACTGTATGCAGCTGATGTTAGCTGAGAAACCATAACAGCCGACATCATGCATACATTAAACATACAAGAGAGGGGGGAAGGGGGAGTGAGTTTTGTCACCTGAAACATAATTCCAAGAAATGCCCATAACTTGAATATGCGACAAGGAACAGCAATACATAACTGCCAATTAGCAAATAATACGTCATTAGACATGCTAAGAATGCCTTTAGTGAAAAAAAAACTATTATATGCATGTTGGTTTGCATCATAAGAAATACCCTACCTCATGGAAAATGGCCGATACAAGAAATGCAATCAAAATTGCAACCCCCTGCAAGAATGGAAAAATAACTCACAAGTGAAAATCAGAATTAACCTTAACATACAATTGAAAATAAAAATCAACAAGTCTGCAAACACCAATCCATCACACACACACACACACACACAAGATTTGTAATGAGTACCTTTGGTATCCCATTTCGTAAACACGGAAAGTAGACATGCCGCACCATCCACTTATGCACAGGCTGCAATAGGGAAACGATTTTGTCAAAGATCTACCAAAAGCAAAATCATCAGCAACAATACTGGACTAAATAGACCTACCTACCTGCTACTAACTACAGAAGTCAAATTAAAACTGCCTTTTCAAAACAACAATTACTGAAACAGCTAAAGAAATATTAAGGAGGTGGCAATTCAATCTAGTTATCATTGAATAACTATGATGGACAGCTAACTGTGCTGGTTACGAAAAAAAAAATCTCATTCACCACGTACCAACTCTCAAGAAAGTAATAAAATAGTGCATCCCTAACATATGTCCGAAATTGTTTTATGTGATATGCAAGAATAGTAGTTTTATCTTGCTATGTTACAAACAAGCAGGGCAGTATCAAGTGAGAGAAAAACAAAACGAAATTCTCAGCAGATTAACATACCATGTTCCACATTCTCCAATACTGACAACAGCAGCACCACAGAACCACCATAAACAAAACAAAACATAATGAGTTACCCAAATCATTGTATTTCATAGTGAAAAAGAGTACACAAGGGGCAAGTGGAAGGCATAACAACTTAAAGCAAGTGTAAAAACCTCATCAATTGTCTTTGCATTCCACCAATCCTTGTAGAATTCTCGATCTCCAAAGCACAACAGTTCAGCGAGGATATTTAGCCTACATGAAAGCACCGCAGCTGAGTATGTATGATCAGAGAGGTAACCTAACAAATACGCACCAAATAAAAAGAGATTTGACTATACTGGTAATAAAATGACAACGGTGCAAGCACTGTAGAAGCTTCCCATTAAGAGTAAAATATAGCCTACATTTTAAATAGCATGATGCAACTTGAGGGAGCTACTCTTCCATGACCTTAATCATAGTTTCAGACTTTTGGTATCATTAAGACCCATGTTGAAACAGGTAATGTACCCCAAACTAGAGATTTGATAAGTTTAACACCTTGCTTAGATCTACTAAAACAAAATGCCTGAGAACAAAGCTAAGAAATATGCCAGATTCGCAATTAAAATTCAGAAGACAGAGAGAGAAAATGAATAGGTTTGGCCAGAGTTAATAGGATTACTTAGCCTGCACTTAGGCACTATAGCAGTCTCACAGGGATATAATAGAGCAGTAGCATGTTTTATGCTAACAGGACCAACAAAAACACTTTGGATTTTGATTCATTTAAGACACAGAATGATTTAGAAGATATCCGAAGTCAAATCAAGCCCAGTATGAATACTACCCCCATCCCTAATTAATAGTCATTTTAGGGGTTTACACACATATTAAAGAAGTGGATGTATGTAAAATGCAATTAATATTAGATGATAAAGTCTAATCTACCCTTCGAATAGAATTAATGCAATGAATTTGAAGTTTGAAAAGTTGTTGAATGAATAATAAATTAGGGGTAGTAGGAAGGAAAAATATAATAAATGCTCTTTAGGTATTCTTAAGTGACTAATATTAAGGGACAAATCATTTTTCCTAAAGTGACTATTATTTAGGGACGGAGGTAGTATAATAAGAGGCGTATTCATTTTGCCTCAAATTCAACGATTTGTAACTTATGATACTCTGCTCGAAAGATTAAAATGCTGTACATGATATGACTATGAGACAACCAAGGGATTGATCCATGTATTGTGCACCATCTGAGGCAGCCCAGCATGATGGGGCATATTCCTTGATTAAATATTAAATAATAAATCACCCTGACAAACTTAAACTTTCAGGTAGAACTTAAAATCTGCAACTAATTTTCTACCGGAAAAAGAAATAACATCATATCACAAAGCTTTTGAAAATATATTATGAATTAATACTGGCAATATTAAGCTACAATTGTAGAATGATGATTTAATATTAGGGAACCCAACAAGAGAAAATGTTGTGAACCCAACGAACGCCAAAATATACATGTCCACAGAAAGATGATCATGTTTGAATAACAGATCATTAGGTGAATAAGAAGACCCGAAAGTAACAGATATCAAAGCGTGTTGAGCATACTAAATCTTCTTTTCTTTTCCACATTTTGCAAGCCAACACAGAATATATGGGGGGAAAAGCATATAAGAGACGACATACCAAAGGTGAAAAAAGCAGTAAAACATGCATAACCAAACATATAAGTTTGGAACTGAAAGCTTCAGGACCCTCTCAATGGCATATAGAAGGTCTCCCTTCAGAGGATGCTGTGAATTCTGAACAATTGGATTGATGTACTGCATCATAAAGCAACTCGTAAGCTAACTACTAATAACCAACAAGGGCTCTCTGAATCCTGGAACATAAAACAACCTACCTGCTCTATGATAAATCCCATAAACCCTGTAAAAATGACCAATTTGATGAGTTGGCGTGCCACCCATCCCTTCCGTATGCATGCTGTTCGTGGATAGCTTAACTACAAATGGAAACTCATAAGAATTAATCAAATACAACAAAAGTACCCTAGTGAATGAGCTCAATTTATACTGCAGAATACGGAGTGGTTTTTGGAGCTATAAACCAAGAGTGCTCAAGAAAGAAAAAAAATGAACGGACTTTGAAGAAAAGTATCCAATGTTGTCAATGTTAGACTGAGGGGAGTCCCCGCCTCAACTCAATTAGGGCTACAAGGTACAATTAGTTCGAGATAAAAAATTTCCACATAGAAATTCGCAACAAAACAGCATAGGAAATCTCAGGAACTTTTCTACAGTAATTTGATGGTATTTGAGAATCAACTTATAACAAGATGAAATGATGTTGAATTATGTGCGGAACTATCATTATATCATAGTGCATTTTCTCAGGTGAAGTTGAATAGTCAATAGCATAGGTGATTGTGGGTTGAACGGTTGTTTGATTAAATGTGCCGAGTAAGAGATGTTCATAACCAACGATTGAGAATATAATATGATGCCTGAAAAGCTGAGTAGCCATACTAGTCATGGCTGCTGCAGCCTTCGTTAGTTATGGAAATTTTATCTAATACAAGCCAACTGACATTTTACATCCCCCCTCCCCCACCCCCACCCCCCCCCCAACACAGTGTCCAAGCTCCTGTCTGCATCTACATCGACATGTTTATACAATCAGACAATTTACCTACATTTGTGTCATGGGAAGAACAAATAACCAAGGTAACTGATTTACTTTCCTTTTCTTCCTGTAAATGAACTCTGGGATAAAAGATGTCAATGACAGGCATGATGACCAGCTAACCCACATATAAAGATATAATTAAGACAAATTACAACTTAATCAGCAGAAAAGGTGTTCAATACATCTAGAACTGCATCGTGATACCCTTCATCAAGCAGAACCAAATTAGCACAATAAATGTAAAACAGGGCCAAGCTACCTTACCTGGTAACATAATGTTGGAGCTATCATGAAGTATACCAAACTCTTAAAGCTAACATTGTAAGTGTTGTCTGGACTCAAATAGTCGGGCATGACTTCACCCTAACATTGAAAGAAGAGCTTATTAGGATATAAGCAATGCTTCTTTAATATCAATTATAGTGGATGAGGTGACAGAATCAATTGCCAGCTTTATAAATGTCCAATTTCATACACGTTCCAGAAATAACAAGAATATCTGGTTCACAGCATTGATTTCTGCTAAAGTTCTTCAGTGAATCGAAGGAAGAGCACATATGGTTTCACAGTGCTAACTAAATATCACACAGAAGAAAATCAGAATCTTAACTACAATGGGCAACAAGATATGAGCAAGCTGAGAATGGAGGAATAGATTTGCTCGCCCTACCTTTTCAAGAGACTTAGCAAGTGATCTCATGTCATAATTTGTATGCGCATACGACACCAATTTCAACCACACAGTGCAAGAAAACAGCATCAATGTGACTCCCGAGAGAACAGCAGAGTCAAATCTGCATAGATGAACCTTCAATCATTTTTTGTGTAAATTTTACTCAGATACCTAGCTCTAACTATTTCTGTCAAGGCAAGACAATTTTCTGAAATGCATCTTGTCCCTCCTGTACACAACTCTGTTCCCTCGTGACACATCTATTATTCCCATTACCATTGTCAAGAAGTTAGACTGAACCATGGACGAGTGAAACTACTAGTTCTTCAGGCAAGTAAAAGGAATATGCCTAAAATTACTCTGTTGTCTTACAAATAGATAGACATGTAGTACAACAGTTTAGAATTGTCCAAACTTTGGGGGAATTGCAAAAAAATTGCATTGTTAAACAAATTTCCCACAAGTGCAGAAAATAGAAGCCAATATACACATGTTTCCGGACAAACCTGAGGATGACAGTAACTGGATACAAAATTGCAGTAGTGGTTATTAGAATGTGAAGCATTACAGCCACCTGAGAAGTTAAGATTGAATGAGGACCTTATATCAAAGGAAAGTAAATAAAAGGAAGAAGCATCCAAAAATAAAAGTGAAAGAAAAAGAAAAATAACACCCTTAAACCGCTGGATCTTGAGCACACAAAACAAAAAAACATGTTTTTGAAATGTAAACTTATGCAAATTGATAGATTAAAAGATTCCTCTTGGACAGAAATCATGTTGTTCATGCAGTAAAAAATAGTCCCTAATATCTGTGTTCTTGATTGTATGTCGAGAAACAATTTCCAACTTCATCCAGGGAGCTAGACACCAGTCTGATACTTTACACCGATAAATATAGGCAGGCCTTGAAGAGCTAGAAACAGCATGAATATCAGTAGCATAGGGATTCACACCAAATTCCAAGCTTACTGGCTATATATAGCTAAAAGCATAACAAAACATTAAATGAATGTATGTTTGGGAATACGGTCTGATTGGGATTATGCGAAATGATGCAGAAATTCATCTTTTAGCACGGTCATTACTGAATCTATTCAGCGAAACCATGTCCCTATTATAAAAATATGACAGACCTCTGTGACATACAACTGACTGGCCATGAGAATGTTAACATGAAAGTAGGAACAAAACTTACCGGGTCCGATATATACTGTTTCTGCACCAACTTTTCTACCAAAAAAGCAGCAAGAGCCAAAAGTTGAAGACTGAGACTGCAACGGAGAGAAGACAAAATTATAGAACTGATTCACAGTATAAATGAAAATATAATAACCTGACACTGTCATTCCCCCTAATATTTGTTGGGGACACAGGAGGAATATCCAGTTGAAGACTTGATGTAAATCCGCTTCATAATGAGTTTACCAGCACATTAGAAGAGGCCAATCGCTTAACGATGTAGAACTAAACCAAAAGCCCGACTTGATTAACCAGCCATACTGCAAAAGTAAGAAAAACATTGTCATGGATACGCATTTTACAAAATGACTGCAATGCTGCGGCATGACTTCCATTGCAAAGACATACTGATCTTGATACAACATAATAAGCATGCATCCCTACTTTTGCCATGTGCAAAAAAAATAAAGTTGAAGGTATCATTATTTTCTCCAGAAAACACACCTTCATTAAATTTTCAATAATCAGCCGACTATTTACTGCAACGAGCACCACAATACAGAGGTTGAAGAGACCTGCATGGCTCTGAAACAAGATGGGGCTAATCAGCACAGATAGCATGTTGTATATTTGGAAGATGAAATAAAAGTAATTGTGATGTAAAAGATACATCACAATTATAACCATACATAGCCGACTCTATGACTTGGCCCCTACTCAACGCAAAAGATCTGTTGAGATATGTGATGTAATTACTTATTTTATTAGTAAGGGTAAAAGGGGTATTTTATGTTTTTATGTAATAAGCACAATTCCCTAGGGTTGGCAGGCGGCTCCTTATTTTGAGGAGTTTGATTAGGTTAAGTTTCCTTGATTATTATTCTATTTAAAGAGGATCTCTGCCTCATTTTGTAACAGATCAATTATCAATAAAATAGAATCCTTTCCCTCAAATTCTCTACATGGTATCAGAGCATGGTCTCTTGATCCGGCCATGAATTTTAAAGCTGCGATGACTGGAGAACTCCGAAGTTCTACCACAGGGTCGATGTCATCAACGTCCGCAATCAGTCAAGCCATTGAATCAACTATGATCAGGGCTGACCAACTGTGCGGTGGAGACACAAACTCCAGTGGATCCACCATCTTAACCACTCAAAAACTCAATGGAAAAAACTATTTGGAATGGTCTCAGACCATGCACCTGGCCATAGATGGCAGAAGTAAATTGGGATACCTCTCTGGAGAAACTGTCAAACCTGCTGAGGATGATCCAAAATTTGCAACTTGGAGATCTGAAAATTCCATGGTGAGGGCATGGCTCAACTCAATGGAACCCTCAATTGCTCGACCCCACATGTTTCGAAAGCGCCAAAGAGATGTGGGATGCTGTCAAAGAAATGTACTCGGATATTGAGAATACCTCTCAGATCTATGAGTTAAAAACCAGAATATGGTCTTGCAAGCAAGAAGACAAGGAAGTGACCCTATACTACAATGAGATGGTTGGGTTATAGCAGGAACTAGACCTTTCATATGATAATTCCTAGGAATGCTCCAAGGATGGAGTAAAGTTCCAAAAAATGGAAGAAAATGAGAGAGTGTACACCTTCCAGGCTGGATTAAATCAAGAATTGGATGAAGTTAGGGGCAGAAATCTTGGAAGAAACCCCTTACCATCCCTAAGGGAAGTTTTCTCAGAAGTTAGAAAGGAAGAATCACAAAGGAGGGTGATGCACAGGAGCACAATATCTGGGGCAGAGACATCTGCCTTGGCTGCAAACAGAGGGGAGGATGATAAAAGAGGAAGGAAGCAAAAGGTCTGGTGTGACCACTGTAAAAAAACAAGGACACACCAGGGAAACTTGTTGGGGAATTCATGGAAAGCCAGCAAATTGGAAACCGAGGAACAACAGTTATGGGAAGTCAGAACAGAGGCAAGCCAACCAAGTCTCATCCGATCAGGGCAACTATCTCTCTGGACAGCTGCAACAAGCTCAGGAACAACTAGAGCAGTTGAGCAAACTTCTCAAGGCTCAATATGTCCCAACCTCAGGTGATGCATCAGGTTCTCTCATTGAAGGTAGCACACCTTTTCTCTCTTTTTTAGGAATCAATCAGCCTGGTCACTGGGTTGTTGACTCCGGCGCCACTGACCATATGTCTAGTTTTTCACATTTGTTCAATTCCTATGATTCATGTGTTGGTAATCAAAAAGTTAAAATAGCAGATGGATCTTTCTCTCCCATTCTTTGGGAAGGGTACCATCGTCATATCACCTAATCTAGTCCTAAAAGATGTCCCGCATGTGCCAAAGTTATCTTGTAATCTCCTATCCGTTAGAAAATTAATCCATGACACTAATTGTAAAAATTTGTTTTCTCGTTAATGGTTGTACTTTTCGGGATTCTCACGGGGGAAGGAGATTGGCAATGCTAGGCTAGTGGGTGGACTCTATCTACTTGATGAAGGGAAAGTTTCCAAGAATAAAGATAGTCCTAGGAATTTCGTTTTCGATCCTCTTTGGTTGATAAGAACATCTTATTGTGGCATTTCGGACTTGGCCATCCTAGTTTTAATTATTTAAGGAAATTGTTCCTGAGTTCTTTTCGAATAAAGATTTCAGTTATTTAAAGTGCGAAGTGTGTGAATTAGCTAAGCATTGTCGTTCCATTTTTCCATCTCAGCCTTACAAGCCCACAAAACCGTTCACTATGATCCACAGTGACATATGGGGGCCTGCAAGGGTGAGCACATTGCTAGGGAAAAGATGGTTTATTACATTCATTGATGACCACACAAGAACCACTTGGGTTTACCTTTTAAAATACAAGGCCGATGCTAAACAAGTTTTTGAAGAATTTTATAACATGATCTTCACACAATTTCAAACTAAAATTGAAATTTTTAAGAGTGATAATGGGACAGAATACTTCAATTCTGTCCTTGGCCCTTTTTTAAACAACATGGCATGATACACCAGAGCTCCTGTCCTAACACCCCCTAGCAAAATGGGGTGGCTGAAAGGAAAAATAGGCATATTCTGGAGGTTGCTAGAGCATTAATGTTGGCTTCTAACTGCCCCAAATACCTATGGGGTGAAGGTGTATTGACTGTTGTGTACTTGATTAATAGGCTGCCCTCTAGGGTGCTAAATTTCAAAACTCCCTTACATGTTTTAAAAGGAACTTACCCTAATACCAGACTGATACAAGACCTAACCCTAAGAATCTTTGGGTGCACAGCCTTCACACACATTCATAATGCCGGAAAAGCGGATCCCAAATCCGGAAAGTGTGTGTTCATTGGTTACTCCCCAACACAAAAGGGGTATAGGTGCTTGGATCCTCACACACAAAAGGTCTACACCACTAGTGATGTCACCTTTCTTGAGAATAATATGTATTTTAGGTCTCGTGTTCGGGGGGGAGAATGTAGTTGAACATGAGCCGGATATTTTTGAACTTTGGATAGGAGATGGCGAGTCGACATTCCACATGAAAGTTGTGGTTCTGATCAACCACAAGAAAAAGGGACCAAGGAGGCCATAGAATCATCTAATTTGACTGACAATCCTAAGGATCACATCAGTCCAGAAGATGACCTAATGGACAGCCCTAAAACCAGAATTCAGAATTTCCCTGGCAAGACCTATTCTAGGAAAGGGACTCTCATCAAGAAGAAGGAAGACACTCACTCCAGCACTGGTCAAGATTCAACCCCAAGTGAGGGCCCTGAAAGCATTTCAGAAACAGGTAAACTTCCTGAGTTTAATGTCACTCCAGCTCCCAATATCCCTAATACAACAGAAAAGTCAGTTCCAAATATATCAGAAAATTCCATTCTAGAAAAACTAACCCTTGATATACCTATTTCTATCAGAAAGCCACCAAGAGACCCTTGTACCCTATGAGCAAATATGTATCCTATACCAGTCTGTCACCCCAATACCAAGTGTTTCTGTCTAACCTCTCCAGTACTCAAATTCCAAACAACATTGAAGAAGCTCTAGTGTCACCTGAGTGGAAAGCAGCAGTCCATGAAGAAATTGCAGCACTTGAGAAGAATGGAACTTGGGAGGTGGTAAAACTGCCTGAAGGGAAGACTTCAGTGGGTGTTTACAGTTAAATATAACTCAGATGGAACCATACAGAGATACAAGGCTAGGCTTGTGGATAAGGGATACACCCAAACTTATGGGTTGGACTATTCAGAGACATTCTCACCAGTGGCAAAACTAAATACAGTGAGAGTTTTACTGTCTGTGGTTGTGAACTTGGATTGGCCCCTGGAGCAATTGGATGTGAAAAATGCCTTCCTTCATAGGAATCTGAAGGAAGAAGTATATATGGAGTTCCCTCCTGGTTTTTCTGGGAGAAAAGGTAACAAGGTTTGTAGACTAAGGAAGGCTCTTTATGGACTCAAACAGAGCCCAGGAGCCTGGTTTGAGAGGTTCATGATGTTTCTGAAAAGGGAAGGTTTCAGACAGGCACAATCAGACCACACCTTGTTCATAAAGAAGTCTCTAGCTGGAAAATTGACAGTTCTGGTGGTGTATGTGGATGACATCATCCTTACAGGTGATGACAAGGAGGGAATAACTCAGATCAAGAAAAGTATGGCCAGAGAAATTGAAATAAAAGAGCTTGGAGGTCTGAGGTACTTCTTGGGCATGGAGTGTGCTAGATCAGAGAATGGTTTGGTTGTATCACAAAGAAAATATATCCTAGATCTCTTGGAGGAGACATGCATGAGTAACTGCAAACCAGCAAGTACCCCAATAGAGGTCAATCTGAAACTATGGGAGAAGACAGATGACACACCAGTTGACAAGGGAAGGTACCAGAGACTAGTTGGAAGGTTGATATACTTGTCTCACACAAGGCCTGATATTTCCTTTGCTGTAAATGTAGTGAGTCAGTTTATGCATGCACCTTGTGAGCCTCACCTTGAAGCTGTTTTCAGAATCCTGAGGTACCTTAAGGGGACAGCTGGACAAGGGATTTGGTTTAGAAAACACAAGCAGAACTGTGGAGATTTATACAGATGCAAACTGGGGTGGTTCAGGAGGCAAGAGATCAACCTCTGGGTATTGTACCTTTGTTTGGGGAAACCTAGTGACTTGGAGAAGCAAAAAACAAGGGGTGGTGGCCAGAAGCACAGCTGAAGCTGAAGACAGGGCGATGGCTCAAGGAGTATGTGAGGAGCTGTGGATTAAAAGGGTTCTGGAAGACATCCTAGGGTCTGTTGAGCTACCTATGAAGTTGTACTGTGACAACAAAGCAGCTATAGATATAGCTAATAATCCTGTTCAACACGACAGGACCAAACACATTGAGATAGACAGGCATTTTATCAGGGAGAAGCTGGATGAAGGGCTGATATGCATACCCTTTCTACCTTCAGTACAACAGACAGCAGATGGATTGACGAAGCCACTGGTGAAGATGGTGTTTGATAGATTTGTGAGCAAGCTGAGCATGTACAACATCCATACTCAGCTTGAGGGGGAGTGTTGAGATATGTGATGTAATTACTTATTTTAGTAGTAAGGGTAAAAGGGGTATTTTATGTTTTTATGTAATAAGCACAATTCCTTAGGGTTGGCAGGCGGCTCTTTATTTTGAGGAATTTGATTAGGTTAAGTTTCCTTGATTATTATTCTATTTAAAGAGGATCTCTGCCTCATTTTGTAACAGATCAATTATCAATAAAATAGAATCCTTTCCCTCAAATTCTCTACAAGATCTAACTTGGTCCCTACTCCAAGATAAAACTATTAAAAATACATTAAAGACTTATAAGTCCTTCACACGGCTTTTGTTCATATAAAATTTATTTATTAAAAAAACTAATAATGAAAAGTAACTTCTTTGACACTCCCCCTCCCCTCAAGTTGGTGCATAGATGTCTATCATGCCTAACTTGCTTACGAATCTAGTAAAGTTCGGATAATGTCATCCTTTGTTAGTCCATCCGCAACTTTGATGAGTTGATGGCAGAATGGAATGCAAATCATCCCACTTTCAATCTTCTCCTCAATGAAATGTCAATCTATCTCCACCAAAGATAGTTCGATCGTGATGAAGCGGCTCATTAGCAATGTTGATTGCCGCCTTGTTATCACAAAACACTTTCATATGTGTTGAAAGTCAACTTGAGGTCTTCCAATACCCTTTTCACGCACAATTCTTCACATATTCCTTGAGCCATACATCCGAAACTCGCCTCGGCGGTGCTTCAAGCTACTACATATTGCTTCTTACTTCTCCAAGTGCATAAATTTCCCTAAACATGTGCAATATCCTGAGATTGACCTTTTATCTTTTGTACTTGAGCCCCAATATGTATCAGTATAAACTTCTACAGTTCTACTCCCCTCTTACTACTTTTTCCAAACCATATAGGCCTTTCCCAATAGAAGCCTTTAAGAACTTTCATATTCCCAACGCAGCATCCAAGTGTGATTTTGTTAATGATTGCATGTACCGGCTCACCATATCAACTGCAAATGTGATATATGGTCGTGCATGAGACAAGTATATATGTTTTCCAACAAGCTTTTGATATCTTTCCCTGTCCACCGCCTCTTCACCATTTACATCATACAACTTCAAATTAGCTTCCATAGGGGTTTTGAGTGGTTTGCAACCACTTGTCCTTATTTCTTCAAGAAGATCTAAGTGTATATTTCCTCTAACATACACTTATAGCCATCATTGATTCTCACTATCTCCATACCAAATATTTCAAGGGTCCCAAGTCTTCGATTTCAAACTCCCTAGACAAATCATCCTTGACCCTGATGCTTTCTTCAAGATCATCACCTATCAAAACAATATCATTCACATACACTATAATAATCATCGCCCATCGGTCTCAAGCTGCTTTAGATATTTCATGATACTGTCAAAACAAGCCCTCAGACTATGTTTCAACCAGTATAGAGACTTCCTCAACCTACACACTTTTTCTCCATAACTCTCCTCAAACCCTGAAGGAGCTACCACATACACCTCTTCCTTCAAGTCACAATGAATGAGGACATTGTTCGCATCTAACTGCATCAAAGGCCAATCTAGATGCACAGCTGTTGACAACTAAATCTTGATTGAATTAAGCTTGGCTACTGGTGAAAAAGTTTCCGAGTGGTTCACCTACACCCCACAGGTTCTCTACCTTCAAGTAACCCCACCACCTCCCAGGTTCTATTTTTATCAAGGGCCCTCATCTCATCTAGGACAACCTCCTTCAACTGATGACTTTCAAGAGCCACCTGAACATTCTTTGGAATAGGTAAATTTGAGAGAGTAGACACAAGCTTTATGAGTTGGAGTAAGATGTTCATATGAAACAAATTTGGTCAAGGGATGTTTAGTACATGCTCTTGGGGGTTTTGTAAGTGCAATAGGATCATATAAAGGCGAATTTTCTGTACGTAACGGCTTATAAGATTTAGGCACGTATATAGGATCAAAATCATAATCAGAAACACACATACCAGATGAAGTCATGTATCATCACTTGCTTAGTGTTCAATTTCAGAACCGTCTAGTGAAGATGATTGGCCATTCGGTTCAAGGTTGGTCTCATTTCCTTTTCTTACGGCCTTTCCTCCGATAGGGTAATCTTGAATCGTCATCCGTCGAGGCTTGAGGAGGTGCCGGAATCCGAGTCTCACAAACCAAATCATCTCCTTTATCCCTAACTTCAAGTATCTTTAGATAAGAAACTCTCATGTTATAACTTAGATCATTATCTAATTTTAACCATTTAATTAACTCGAGATTAGGATCGACTCGTTGATTCCGGATTGATTCCACCGACCGGATGCTCAGATACGAGTAGATCCTTCCGGGTTACCATTAGCAACATTGAAACTTTCTTTCAAAGATTACTTTCATTTTGCTCTCCTCCTTACGTATTTCGAGAGAACACAATTTTGAGATAGGGGAGAGGCTTAAAGTTGAGCACTCTTCTCCATACATCATCCATATTCGGTTGAGGCCAATGAGGAATCTAAAGACTCATGTTCTACAATATCCTTGTAAGCCTTCACATCATCACTACATTTCCCTAGGAAATGAAATCCTCAAACATGTCCACCGTCGCCGGGCTCGGACATAATGTAAAAATATTGGGTGACGGACACGGGAATCGGGCTTTGATCTCATATATTTCGGCAGAGTTGTCTTTCTTTGAATACAACTCTCGAGTTTCACCTATATCTCATGGGCAAAATCATTTAGTATGAAATTTTCACTAGTTTCTAGTGTCATGGATTGAATAAGCCATGACATCACCAGATTGTTTATAGTGTCCCAAAGTTTAAACTTAGGCTCATTTTTCTCGAGTTGAGTTGCAAAGCACTGTAAGATACTCCATTTTCCTTGTCCGGAGACGAACATTTTCATGGACCTTCCACTAACGATAGTTGCTGCCATTCAACTTATGAATTGAAATAGCAGTCAGCATGGGTTCAGAGGGTCCAGACAATGGGTGGAAAGAGCTTTCAGCCGAGGAGTCATCATGATTTGATGATGTGACTGTTGACATTTTTCTGCCGATTTGATTCAAAATATGAAAGAAGATTTTTTTAGAATATTATGGCTCTATACCATGATGTGGAAAGAATAAAGATGATAAAACTCTTCTATGTTTTATTGATCCATTCATGAGGTTTACGAAGGATACAAAGGATGCCTAAAAGGCACAGATTTAAACTAAGGGGCTTAAGTTAAAGCAGCCATTAGCTAGCAACATAACTACAGCTATTAACAGACAACTACCCAACGGTACATAAAAAAGATAGAGAAAAGACTAAACGGAAAAATAATAAGAAAATTATATTTCTTTCCCTTTTTTCTTTCTACATCAGTCAATATGTAACATGCATTGCATAATCAAGTCAAATATAAACGGAAAAATAATAAGAAAATATTTCTCTTTTTCCTTTCTACATCAATCAATATGTAACATAGTGTTGTATAATCAAGTGAATACATCTAACCATAGAAGTAACTAATCAATAAAGGAATATCATAACTAGCACAAGATAGATAAGAAATCCTCTTAGAGAAAGATACAGCATAATTATATAGACTAGATGAAGTCCACTTATGCACATTTGAAGCCTTATTCCATTGTGTTCTTAAGTACAGTAGAAGGCTAATTTGATATTTCAATCAGGATTATCTCAATGTGCCAAGTAAAAGAAGCAATCATCAGTGAGACCATTGTGTATAGTATACTGCTTAAGCTTCCATTCTATTTACATATCGACTATGATAAACGTCATATGTCCATTTTAAGCATCAAATATAGGATGCTAACATCATGAAACAGGGAATTTGTAGAAATTATAATCTTTTAGTCACAAGACTCGAATATAATTAATCATCTTGAAATTTTCCAAATAGTAAAAGGATGGAATTTACAGAAACTATACAAAGGTAGGTTCACAAGCATTTCCTGATGAGCATAAAAATGGAATAGCCAGTAGTTTGCATCTTAATATCCATCCTCCGTTAAAATCTATATTCAATGTTAAACTTATGGAGAATCCATATTCACTGTAAAATCAATATCATCCTGGCAGTGAAAACTCCCAAGCCAAACATACACATATTCATGAGCAAATAGAGGATAGGCGTCACCACGTTACCTGTTTGAAAATGGCGTCAGAGCTAAGGGGACTCTCCTTAATCCTCCGGTGCGCTGGCACTGATGGCCTGTATGTAAATTTCATCTCTGCATTTGTTGTCTTATCTCTCTCGTCTTTCACATTCCTCGACTCACCGGCTGCCAATTTTACTGTCTCATCATCACCACGACCACCAATACTCTCAACATGAGAAATCTCATTCATACAACCATCCTCGGAATCCTCTGCCAAATTAGCTTTGGAACACGAATTCGAATCCCACTCAGACTCCTTCACCTCACCTTCACTAACGACCCTTCTCCTCAATGCGCCATTAGAGTTTGAACTCATATGCGTCCTCTCTTTCTCTTTCTCTTTCGCTTTCGTGGGTGCGTTCGTGATATTTTCAGTCGGCGTAACTTCTGCACTCTTCTTCGTGATCGTTCCGTTACAATTAGAATTAGAATCCACAGCTGCACACTCGTTCGCCTTTATGTTCTCCTCAGTCGCCGGGACAGCCGTAGCAACTTCCGCACCCTTCTCCATGATCGTCATTTCTGATCACAGCCTCTCCAAAACTCCTTCGCAGAAAGTTGCTTTTTTAGTACTTTCCCCGCACGCAGTATTTGAAATACAGTACTTTTTTTAGCCAAAAGAGAAAGCTTTGAAAAAAAAAAAACGTGAACAAAATTAAATATAGCTTTAAAGTGAAGAATTTAGAACGAAAAATAAAACAGGGAGGCTAGTGGGGATGGAGAAATCGAGAAGATAAAAAGATTCAGGAATTTGTTTCTGCAAGCAAATTATTTTTGTATACTATCCGCGAATTTGTATCTATATGCGGCAGGTATACATGTGTATCTGTGAGAGAAGCTTGGGAAATTGTGAGGAAGGAGGGAAGGGGCAAGGGAATATTGTCGACGGACAACGGAGCCGTGAAGAAATATCTGGGGGAGGTTTTTATTTTATTTTATTGATTAGTCGTTTGTGATTAATAAAATACATTTAACACTTATTATAATTGATTATGTGAAGTTTTATATGTGTTTCTTAAAATTAAAATAAAAATAAGTTTTATATGTGAAGTTGTTGATGATAGCCGATTCGAATTACGTCACGTGTCATCTTTTTAAGTCGTGTAATAAATGAATAGCCTCTAAAAAGTAAGGCATTAAGGGTTAGGAGCCCCAAAGAGATACCTAAGGGTAGGTCCATAACCCCAGGTGAGAGATCGGCAGGAAGTCCTCTACCAGCCACCGCAGGTCGGCCCATGCTTGGTAAAGAGGAGCTGCCCAGTTCGGCCATAGTGGCCTTGGGGGCTCGGCGCACGACGTACAGAGCAACCCCGGCTGTTATTCCACGTGCTGGATAGCTAATGATAAATAAGGAAAAAAATATTGAGTCATAAAGACTTTGATCATTACATTTAGGGGGTTCTATTGGCACCCCCTCCTATTTACTACTTGCATCCACTTACTACTTGTACCACAAAATTTAACTTTTGGCACCGCAGTTAATATTTCTATTATTTACATACTTCATACACCACAAACTCTACTACTCTCAACACAACTTTTACAAAATTCAAACTAGTCCTCCCAAAAATTCACCCCCTCATTTTTTCCGGCGACCGCCGCCACCCCCACCCCCCACCCCCACCCCCGCCCCCTCAATTTACAAACCCCCAAAACCATTTTCTCCACCACCCTCAAACACCCTCACCACCATCCTAACACTTCTTCATATTCCATATAGCATAACCCATTTCTCCCATTTTTTCAGACGACCTCCCCCCCCCCCCCCCCCTAAACCATTTCTCCGGCAACCCCCTTTCAAACAAAGACCCCCCATTTCCGGCAACCCCCCACTATTTTCACGACCCAAAACATCATTTTTTTTCATTTCCACCACCCCGCCCTTCCCTCCGCAAAACAAACCCTCTCTCTTCCTTCTTAAACGCTCCATCTCCTCCCTCCCTTTTAACAGCCGCTGGAAAAGGCACCAACGCAGCACCATTTTTTTTAAACCCACCTGCAAATCGACACCCCTCGTCCATAGATGAATGCGTGATGGTTGGGAAGGGAGGCCATAATGTTTTGGCAAATGAAGTGAGGGAGGAGAAGAAGTGAGGAAGAAGGAATAGAAAAAGAAGAAGAAGAGAGCTGCGATTTTTTGTTTTTGTTTTTGGCAAATGAAGAGTTGCGATTTGGATGCTTGTTTTATGGAAGGGGCCGCGGCTGAGGGAGGAGGAAGAAGGGGGCGGCGGCTGAGGGAGGAGGAAGAAGGGGGGTGGTGTTCACGGATTTATCTAATGCAAATAAACAAGTAATAATATTTATAAATCCGGCTTACCTCAAGTGCAAAGATCGTAGTAAAGAGGTTGATACCGGGTCGATCTTACGGGGAACTGACGATTGTTAATCCTAGTTTTTGTCTAACTAACTATGTCACGAAAACTAACCTAAACAGCAAATAAAACTATACGAGACTGAAAGTAAATATAACACGAATGTAAAACTGGACAGAAGAATGAATCTAAAGCCAGGGAAGATACGGGTTGCGAACAATTTAAACTACAACTAAGATGCAATAAGAAGATTTGACTAAACTAAACAACTCAAGTTTTAAGGGATTAAATTCAAATTATAACGAGCAAACGAGCGATTGATCCACCTATCCTAACAAGTATCAACTCCTATCTCGATTATATTGTGTTTTCTAACCAAGTTGTGATTTCACCTTGTCTAAAACATGAACCCTAATTTCTTAGATAGTTCACCTATTAATCTATATCTTTCGATTTAAAGATTAACGACTTTACTAATTAAAAGTGTAAACTTTAACGTTTGTAACCTAGAAATCTAACCTATTAACTCTCGTTATATAGATTAAACATCTATTCCTTATCACGATGATCTAATGTTTATATGACTTTCATCAACATAAAACAATCAAGCATGCACATCTTTCGATATAATTGCAATGAACAATATAAAACATGATAAAGGAAACAACTTTAGATTAAAAACTCACAATATAATCGAAGAAACGGAATCAAAACGTGTTGGATAGGCTTCACAATGCTCGTTTGATGAAGGCTTAACCTCTAAACATCCTCTTGGAACTTGAGATTGTAGAAGAAAAGTACATAAAAACTACTAATTTTAATCTAGAATTTGAATCATAAAAACTGGAATAAAAAGTGTAAAAACGCAGCCTAAAGCCGCCCCTAGGTTTAGGGTTTTGAGTAATGAGTATATGGTATGATTAGGGTTGAGATAATGCGGCTATATATAGAATTTTAAGTCGGTTCCAGCATGTCGGCCGCGGACGCCCGTCCAGAGTGTTGGACGCCCGTCCAGAGTGTTGGACGCCCGTCCGCTCTGCTTGAAATCTTCGAATCGGGCCGAGTCATGATCAGACGCCCGTCCTATGTTAAATTGGATGCTCGTTCGCTCAAATCTTCACAACTCTGAATCAACTTCCCTCTCCTGGACGCTCGTTCAATTCTTCAGACGCTCGTCCACTCGGACGCCAGTCCAGGATCGACTTAATCTTGATCTTTCCATACTTATCTCTTCTTCTTCGATCCAAATCATCATTATCTCTTCTATCATTAATGTAATTCGACTCTTATCTCTTTTTGATCATCATTTGAGCATCAAACACGTACCTATAACACATTAAAACATCGCAAAACGTAATATCATCCAAATAATCATAAAATCAAAACTAAAACACCAAAATTAACCTATTTTGCGAATAACTCATTAAAAACCTCATTTACTCAATAATTCCATTAAACACTTGTTTCTTATGCAAACTATACAAATATGAGGGAAATTATCATAAAATATATCAATATAAATCGTATAAATTCACCCTTAACAACTCCCCCACACTTAGCTTTTGCTCGTCCCGAGCAAAACAAAACGAAAATTAGGGCTCGAAACGAAAACAGACATCTCAGACAGTATAGCATAGATCCAAAAAATCAGAAGTTCACCACTGTGTGTGCATAGCCATAGAAAACTTCCACTAAATCCAAACTTGAGAAACTCAAAGCAAAACTAGCTAATACCCCCTCGTAGACTAGCAATAAATGACACTCATAAGATGTACCCTACAAACGTAAAATATCCTGAAAATAATGATCGAATATATCTAGGGCCTTTCTGAAATACTCAGAGGATAATCCCTACAGCATATCTATCGCTTTTACTCTGGGGATAAGACAGACGATAACTTAGTCTTATATCCATTTCATAACACTTCTTATTGCAAGTTGATTTAACTAGTTCATTTTTTAAACGCACATTAGAACAAGCTCTTGCCCTCATAGCAGAATAGGATATTCGAGATATACCCTACCTTACTCCAATCATAAGGCAGCCTTTTCTGACTGTCGTGAGCTTTTAGTCATCATAGTGGTATAGGACATACGTGGTATACCCTATCGCACTCAAATCATTGACTAGCTTTCGACACACCCAATTACTTCATTATAAACTCAACTTTTTCATTTGACAATAAGTTATGTGTTACTTATCACATTCAAACCTTAGATATTCACAGTATAACATACTTCGGATCTAAATACAAACTATCATAGATCTCAAGATATATACGTAGCACTAAGTACATGACTTATAAGAAAATCAGAAATCACTCGTTCAAAAGGGGTATAACTTTATAAATTAGCTCATCGTTCACTATGGCTCGTGAAAAATAGATCTCAGGTGAAACAACTAACTTATCAAACATATGATATGTAGCTTGGCTGACTATAAAAATAACGAACATTGAATTGAATTGCCTACTCGGGACAAAACAAAAACCTGAAAATTCTAGCTCATTTTGCATAGACTCGTAACGAATTAAGCAAATGTATAGATACATATCAAATCATTCCCCTCCCCCACACTTAAATATCAACATGTCCTCATGTTGTGCAGAAAATAACCAGACAGGAAACTTAGCTGATTTCGCGGAGAAAAATCGAGACGTGGTCAGGCTGGAGTATGAAAGAAAACAACGCTCTCGAAAGCGTCGAAAAAAATCGTCCAAACTAACTCAAGCGAGATCCCGACCAAAACTATATCTGCACTACTGGACAAAACAGGAAAAATCTCGGGGAACAATGGGGAATATTATCGCAACACAAGAAAAGATAATTCGAAAGTGAAATCGAATCGAACAAAGAGATATATCACGAGGCATAAGGAAAACAGTAATCGTACAATATCAGTCACAATACAAATCGAAGTACGAGAGTGCCTTAGGGCTTACATGATCCATTGGGAAAAATAAACAGTAGCTATATGAAAAGTACAACGAATCACGTAATGAAAAGTAGCAAGATTATACAACCATCGTATCTAAGACAAAACAAAAGCTAGAATAAGAAAAATAAGATCAGGTCTGGCCCGGCGCTGCAGAATCATCAGCAGGAGGTGCTCCACCCGTAGGAGAGTCAGGCTGCTCCTCATCCGAAGACGACTCAGGCTCGTTCAGAACATCCGCAATGGCTAGCTCAATCTCGTCAGAATAGACATAATCTATGATGCTCGGGTCAAAGACTCTGTCGTCCCTCGGCTTCCGGCCCTCACTGATACACCGCAAAATAGTCAAGATATTGTTTTGAGAAGTCCGAATATCCTCCATCCAGTTCCGTACATTGTTAGCCATACTCAACCTCATCCGGACTGAGGGAGATAAAGTAGGAAGGGAGGATGCTCGAGGCGGTGATGAAGAAGAACCAGGCTCACGTGGTGCCTCCGCCTCAGAATGTCCCGAAGACTTAACATTTTCTCTCTGTATAGGTCTCGGGTTCTTCGGTCTATGATCCGGTCCATACTCAGGCACTCCGGCATCAACACACAAACTATGTATCAAATGGGGGACTATCAAGCTACGCGTGTAAACCTTCTGATTGATAGCTATCTCATCGTATAACGCTTGTCCAACATTCACATTCAATCCAAAGGTCAAAGCGTACAACATCCCTAAGTCACCGATATGAAAATGCGTCAGATTGTTCTTTGGCAACAACCGACTCTGTATGAACCTACACTGGACTTTCCAATCCTCCGTCCAGGTAGTGGTGACCAACTCCTTCCGGTTTCCACCCGGTCTCAACGTCCATGCTACATCCGGGCAAACCTTTAACCTTAACTCCTCCAACGGATCTTGCCCCGCATTCTGCCTATGAACGATTTCCTCCTTATAGTCTCGACCCTCAAAAGACACCAATTTATACTTCTTATTTATCACATTTGGCGTAAAAGGAACTTTCACCCCCCGAACCACGACTACTCCCGTTTCCAAATCAGTCTCCGAGCAATTTGCATAAAATTCCCGAACTAGGGAGTCGTTGACTGGGGTACCCGGGATAGTCATCAAGGCATCCCATTTCCGGTCCTTTAACAACTTTACGAACCCCGGATCTACCCTAGTCTCCATCGTAGCCCTCTCGATCAGCATATTCTTAGAGAAATAATGTTTGGTAAAGGCGTCGTGGGCTCTAGGATTCACAAATCTACGAGGCATAGGCATAGGGGCTACGGTCTTCGCCCTCTTCCTAGGTTGTTCAGCCCTAGGCTCAGCCGGTTCCTCCTCCCGAGTAACATCCACAGCTTCCTCAACCCTAGACGGGTCAACTCTAGACGACTCTCCACCTCGGTGAACCCTAGGCATCCTTACTAATGGTATACCATCATCCGTCTCAGATCCCGAGGTAGGCTCATCCCTCAATGTTGCCCTAGCTTGTGTGGCCCTAGGAGGTTGCTCTCTAATGCTAACACCTCGATTTGGATCGATTAAGGTGGGATCAAACTCCTTACGCTTCTTTCCAGATTCCCTGGCCACCCCCTTACCATAACGCTTTTGCACTTCCTTCTTATGGACCATGATTCAAGCCTAAACTAAACCAAAACAATCCCAAATCAAAGCAAGTTACCCGTTTAACATCCAAATCGGGATTTCAAAATAACCAAACCACAACCATCCATCATCACCAAACAACCCATTCATCATCCATCACATCACCACAGCACATGAAGGCAAGAAAGAAACATGAATAAATTAATTAAGGCGTTATTCATGCGAACGAGCCGACCCGAAGATCGAACTCACAAAAACGTGAATAAATTTGAGAAAAATTGTTGCTAACTTACCAAGTAAGACGAGTAGATGACGATCGAGATGTTTTTCAGTCCCAACAACCCCAATTTGGCTCCCAAAATCGGATTTTTGTCTGGAAAAGTCGGACCGAAGAGGGCTCTGATTCTTCAAAATGGTTGTTGGTTGAGGAATAAGGTTTAGAAAAGTGAAAAGAAGGGACCAAAAGCGTTCTATAGCAACTGAAATCGCTCAATTTGGTGTAATATTGAGGGATTGAGGTTAAGAGGAGGGCAAAAGTCGGACTCCCAAGTTTGAATTTCTGAAAAATGAGGGTTCATGGACTGAAGGGGTATTTATAGACAAGGTATGGACACTCGTCCAATTATGTGGACGGGCGATCAGTAGAGAACCATATGAACTGGACGGGCATGACAGAAAATCATACCCTCGAAGACGAGTGTAGACCTCAGATCTCTCCCTAGGCGGCAACTCCGTCGTCTCTCCAACCAGAACTCATAAAATAATAAAATAACGAACAAAGAACTTTTATTGCATAATTTTGCCTTGAAATTTGTGTACCAATGTTACATTGAATTCTGAGGCGAGGCCTCTTATTTATAGCTACATAAACCGACTTAGAAACACCTAGATCTACCCATCCTCCAAGAAAATGCATTTCAGAAGATTCTGGACCCTCGGTAAGTCGGTGGCAGTCCTCAGTAAACCGGGGGTGATTTTTGTCTTTTTTTCTCTACCGACTTAACTTAGAATGTTCTGGAATACCCTAGGCCAATCCTTTCATTCAGTCCACTCAAGATTCGTCCATGATGCTCAGCCCAATATTTCGTATCCTGAAAATAATCAAATAACGCACGAAATAATATCAAAATAAGGAAAATGAACGCTAAGTGCAGATTTCTCGACTCATGAACCCGACATATGATATTCAACTTAAATGGTTCATATTTATAGGTCGAAACAACTATTTTTAGCTCATAATAGATAGAATGTTTATGCCGTAGGATAGACTATTTTAACCGTCATCAATGTCCCAACTAAGGACCAGTTGGCTGATATTTTCACAAAACCTTTGGATAAGGAAAGGTTTTTAAAACTGAGAACTGAACTAAGAATTCTCAAAGTCATTTAAGTCAGTTAAGCCTCAGAGATTCGTTAAGGGGATTGATCTTTTTCATGATGGGTGAGCTCGCTTGACAGATCAGTCATTGACTTCAACAATCTCAAATTGACCATGAAACTGAATCAAGACGGTACTGACCGTTACAAGGAACAGACCACTAAAACTCAGTTTTTTCCAGTCAAAGAATTCAAAAAGTTTTAAGGATGAAACCGACATCGGTTACATTGCATTTAATTACCGTGGTTTATGTCAGAGAATTGTTGCTTGTGTACCCTAATAAAGCAAAATAGTACATGCATCGGTTACCCAAAACACTCAGTGGTATTTGAAAAGGTTGTACAAAATCTTTCAGATATCGTGGGTTCAAATCAACAACCGTCTGTTATCTCTATATATGCTTTAGAAAATTTGTCTATCCAAAAATCAAAAATACAATGGCCTCAAAATCAGTTCAAAAAAATAGGCTGATAGCCAAAGAAGAAATATTTTCCTTTGAAAAATTTCTGGATATCTGCAACAACACTCTGTTAGCAGGTCATCTTTGTGAGAAAATCAAGAGGATACAAGGTTTGAGAAACCCCGCTGGAAGTCAGTCTCGAAGCAGCTATAGATGTGGAATCTCTTCTACAATTTTGGGAAAATATGAAAATGGTGAAGCATTCTATCACCACAGTCGTTCATGGAGAAAAGATCCTCATAAACTCATAGATAATACGTCAATTTTTTGATTTCAAAAAGCCAACTGAGAAATCAATCGATCTACTCAAGCTACCTTTGAAGACCGAAGATTTTCGATCCAAAATTTCTACAATAGAAAAACCAGCATAAGTTTATACAAACTTTGAGAATCTCAAAAATGAATTTGCCCTACTCAGCAGATGGATCAGCAAAACCATCATTGGACACTATCAAAGATTAAATTGGTTATCTTTAGACGCACTCATTCTGATGAACATCATTTGGGAAGGATATGTGTTCAATCGGATCAAGATACAACATATGGCAGAGCTAGATAGTCTTAGTAAAGCCAAAACTGAAGGAAAACCAAAGCCAAGATGAGTTATTTTGAAGAATCACTCAGTTTGGTTATACAGCATTATTTAGAGACCCTCAGACGAGGAAGAGAAGCTGAACAAGCTGCTGCATCAAGAACTACTGATACTGAGAAAATTGCAGCAGTTGTAAGTTCAAGATTAGAGCCTTCTAAAGCTGAAGGAAAGAAGACTGTCTCAGAGCAGATTGTTGAACATAAAGGAGTCAAGCGGAAAGCTAACTCACACGAGAAAAAGTCAGTTGGAAGACATTTGTTCCCAGGTACTTCAGCCAATGAAACTGAACCAAGAAAGAAAGCACCAACTGAGGGGGAACAACAACTGACAACTGAAGATGATCAGTTTGCTGATGAAGTTTCTCATAAAAAGCCAAAATTATCAGAGAAACAAGTTTCCGTTATGGATGCTGAACAAGAGCAACAGAAATTTCAGCAACAGCACTCTCAGCAACTCAGAGAATCTCTTTGAACTTGAAAGGATCATCAATCTGGTGATTGATGAAGCTCAAAACTGAAGAATCTCGGGAATCAATCAAAGATGTTCTAAATATTGAAGAAAAGATATTCCTAGAGAATCTTGAAGTAGAAGACTTATATGCATTATTTCCCATGGATGAATTCCTAACAAGATGCTATAAGAAACATGAAGAAAAAGCTCAAAGGAAGAAAAAGTCAGTTGAATCATCTATACCAAAGGATGTTTTAAAGAAAAATGATGATGATAAAGATGATGATTCAAAGAAAATGCCAGAGCAGAGTTTAGTTTTGCAACAAGAAGAGAAAGCTGATATTCAAGAAGATAAAACTGAAGCTCAGGAAGAAGGTTTGCCAGTTGGTTCACAGACAACTGACAATCAGAAACAAGATGAAGCTGACAGACAACAGCTGATGGTTTTGGAAAAAGAAACTCAGTCAACTACCAAGGAAGAAGTTGATCCAACATAATTTTTGATAGAGGAAGAATTGACCAAAGTCCAGACTACTTTGGATAGTCTACTCAATCAAAAGGATGACTACAATGCACTTTTGTCAAAAATCTCCAGATATCTAGACTAGACGACTGATGTTTCGGTACACTCAAAGCTAGACATTATCAAGCAATCAACTTCAAATTCAGTTTCAGAGATACTTCAACTCAAGGAAAAATTGGAAGTAACAACCTATGATGATCGAGAGATTCATGCTCAAACAGAATTTCTCTTGAATCAAAGAATTTTTGGGTTAGAGACTCAGCTTAACGAAGTATACACTTCTCAACAAGGCATAGCTGCAGATCAAAAGGAAATGCATCTACTCATTTCTCAGCTGTATGATGCAAAAAAGAGGAAGTAGAACAAGAAAAGCTGAAACTACAAGAAGAAAAGTTGAAGTTAGAAGCTGAGTTGGGAGAACTGAAGAAAGGAAAGTCAGCAACAGATCCTTACATCAGAAATTTTGAAGAACTCAGTGACGAACATCTCATATTAAAATACAGCAAATCTGGAGACAAAAGAGCTACTCTTACACATGATCCGTGGATCAAGTTTTACATGGATTACAATCAAATCAAGGCAAAGTACATGCACAAAACCTATGAAGTATCACTTGTTTACTTCTTATCTGATGTATATCACAGTCAGAAGATGGCAAATCACAAGAAGATGAGGAAAATAGAAGAAAATTTTGCCAACAAAAACAGGAAGGAACAAATGGAGATTGATATTGATGAATTTGAAAAGTACTACAGGGACAACACTGATCTTCCTAAGTTAGCTCTATGGAGGAAGTGGAAGCTGTCAAGCCAAGTAGACTACCTTAAGACTTTTGCCAAGGAAGATACAAAATTGGAATGTGAATATCAATTACATGATAAAGAAAGAAAGTATATCTTATTTACGCAATGTACAAAAGAATTGATGAATTAATCATTTGTGTAACGTGTTTCAGTTTTTGTGAATTTTAATGAAAAATCCAGTTTCTAGTTTTACTTTGTGTTTCTTTGTTTTATCTTTAAGCTTTACTATTAAGGAGGATTTTGGCATCATCAAAAAGGGGGGAAATTGTTAGAAATAAAATTTGAGTTTTGATGATGATTCATCTTTGTTTGTTTGTATGTTTGTTGACACCCCATTGATGAAGTGCTGAAACTAACTATTATAGTGAAGAGCTAAAAGATGTCTAGAAAATAATGTATAAGATTTATTAGAGTCTGTTCTTTGTGTAGGTTACATTAGACAAGCACTGTAATAGTCAGAGAGTCGTAAAACTGAGAACTAGAAATCATTATGAAAACTGAAATTTCACACAAAACTGACAGTACAAAACTGAAAGTGTTACTCAGATCCAAGAACTGAGATTTACTCAGAACTGAAGAAGGTAAGTTCGCTGAAGGACACATACTCGGTTGGCTTATCTAGAAGCTGAAGGCTGAGGGGACAAACTCAGTAAATGAAGGCTGAGGGACACATACTCAGGTATTGAATATTGAAGAATGAAGAACTGAGGGATAAAACTCAGTTTATCAAGATTAAAAGTCGAGACTGTAAAGTTAGAATTAAGGTAAGTTTGTGATGACCTGAACTGACTTTATGGATCTTGTGTGAAGACCTAAGATACATAAGGACAATGATATCTTAGATAATTTATATGAAATGGTGTACTCTAATTAAGTCAATTATAGTCAGATAAAAATAAGAGTACTAAGTTTGGAAGAAGAGTAAAAACTCAGTTAATGCTCTTAAATTGAAACAATCAGCTGGAAACTGACAAATCCCAGTTTACTTAGTTTCAAGTTGAAGTAAAGCAAAGAAAGCTGAATGAGAATCAGAACGTTATAAATCAAGCATTCTCATTGGATGAAGGACTGTCATGTCAGAACGGTCACTGACATCTGACATACAACCATTGATAGCCAAATGGATTCAAATTTTAAACAAGATGAACGTTGGACCTCACACTATAAATAGAGGACTTGACATCAAGGATCAAACACACGAATTAACAAGTATTCAAGCATTATTGAGCGTAAGTCTTGTTCATCTATATTGCTATCAATTTTTGTGCTTACAATGATACATCCAGATTTCTTCCAAGTTTCATGCTCAAAAGAATAAATCAAGAATCCAACACTTAGAAGAACCACAAGCAAGAATCAATTTTTGATTCTGAGCCCAACTTTGATTTTAATCAAAGGTTTAGACTGTGAAGCAATCCGGTAAAGGATTGCCAAGGATAGTTGTGTTTGCAGTCAGGGTAGACTGTGTTTGTGATGGTAGCTAGAGAAGAGGCAATATAACCCTCTAAGACCAGTGTGCAAGTAGTTGGAGAGAAGCAATCCGACCTGTTCTTTGATTGTTTAGATAGTGAAGCTAGGATTAGTCAAGGACTATCAGTTTAGGACTTTTTGTAACCGGATACGTCAAAGAGTTCTAATGGAATTTTCCTCCCACATCACATGGGAAGAGTGAACTGACAGGATTACACCACCTGAAACCTCTATAACTCTTGTTTACTTTACTTTACGCATTTACTTAATGTTATTTACATTTCAGTACTTGTGATTGTTTTTATACAGTTTGATTAGGCATACAGAACCTGATTGTTACATACCCACACAGTTCATAAACTGACATTCACCAGAATTCAGTTTTACATAATCATCTTTTTCATAGATACAACAAGATCAGTTTAAAAAGGCTAAAGCTTAATCCGCTGCCTGTTGACTCAGTTTCAACATAAGTCAGTTTGACTTATACTCAGCTCAGTCAGCTCAACTCCATACAAGTTTAAAATTGAACCTAATTTGTTTTAGATCTAGTTTTTGGTGACAAGTTTATTCACCCCCCTCTAAAGTTGTGACAGCCTTTTCAAGGGACCAACAACAGCGATTATGAAAGGAAATTTGGATGAGATTGTAGATCGATCTCAAAATGCAGAGCAAAAAGGCAGAAGAGACTATAAACGAAGAAGTTATAGTCAAGATAGGTACAGGCAGGATGAGCCGCAGCGTAGAAAGGACCGATCTCCGGATCCAGATCAGCAGTTCGACAACTGCCCAACTAATACTATCAATACCATCTCTGGTGGACCGAGCAGCCCAGCTCAAGATGCAGAAAAGGACAATAGCAGGTATGCTGGCCTTTCAACGTCCAACAAAAGATAACAGTTCTCTGGAGAAGTAACCTATGGCCTGAGGGATTCGCTCCCCTTAGTTATGAACAACGAATGATTGGTGATTGAAGCGGTAGTGAACCGAAACTTGGTGAAGTGTATTTGTGTGGATACCAGAAGCGCAGTAAATGTACTTTACCACTATGTCTTCCGGTTAATGAAGTTAAAAGATTCTGAGCTGACACCTATCTCGGCACCGTTGTTCGGCTTCTCCGGACCTCCAGTTCATCCAATTCGGATGATCAGGTTAGCCACCACGTTCGGCAAGGAACCAAAGGACAGGACCCTTATGGTGAGTTATGTCATAGTCAAGGCCCTATTCGTATATAACGTCATCATAGGAAGACCATCCTTGATTGATATCCGAGCAGTCATTTCTCCAGCTCATATCAGCTTAAAGTTCCCTACTACTGAGGGTTCAGTGGAAATCAAAGGTGACGTGAAAGCCGCCAGGAGCTGCTACACGGCCACCGTGAAGCAAAAGAATCTGGCGCAACAAGTTTTGATTGAGGAGTTGATCCTGGAACACAAGGTTGAAAAGATCAACCTTTACGACAATCAGACTAATCTGACGGTGAAGATCGGGTCATGGCTAACATCTCTGCTCAAAAAGCACCTAGTTGATGTTCGAAAGGAGTTCAAAGATGTCTTCGCCTGGAAAACCGAAGACATGCCAGGTTTATTGCCATATTTGACTCTACACAAGTTAAACGTTGACCCGAATATGAAGCCTGTTCGCAAAAGATGATACACTTTGCCCCAGAGAGGATTGCAGCAATTGAGTAATAAGTAGCAAAGTTACTCCAGGCTAAGATCATCAGAGAGGTTACATTCCCGGACTGGTTGGCCAATCCAGTCCTAGTCAAGAAGCCAGATGGAAATTGGCGGATGTGTGTCGATGTTACCGACATCAACAAGGCATGCCCAAAGGACTGCTATCCTTTACCCAATATTGACCGGCTGGTAGACTCAACAGTCGATTTCCAGGTATTTGCTTTTTTAAATGCTTATAAGGGATACCATCAGATTGCAATGGCTCCCGAAGACACAGAGAAGACCTCATTCATCACGAAACTTGGGACATTATGTTATATAAACATGCCATTCAGTCAGAAAAACATTGGGGCAACTTATCAGCGAGCTGTAAACAAAGTGTTCAGTAACCAGATCGGTAGATGCATGGAGGTTTATGTGGACGATCTTCTAATCAAGAGTAGGTCTCTTGACCAGTACTTACTTGATGTTAGAGAAATCTGTGGCGTACTCAGACAAACTTATATGAAGATCAAACCAAAGAAGTGTACGTTCGGGTAAGTTCATAGGGTACATGATCTGAAAAGAAGGGATCAAAGCCAACCAAGACAAGGTCGAAGCACTGAGGAATATGTCCCCAACACGAAACATCAAAGAAGTCTAGAGGTTGACAGGGTGAATGGAGCACAATGTGCCCTTCCATTCTTCAAGCTCTTGAGGATAGCCACTCTGTTCCAGTGGAACGATGAATGACAGAAAGCTTTTGAAGAGCTGAAATCTTATCTTGCCGAACTGCCAACTCTGACTTCTCCTTAGGTTGGAGATACGTTGTTGGTCAATTTATCAATATGTGATGAAGCCATAAGCACAGTTCTGATCAAAGAACACGACAATACGCAAAGGCCAATATTTTACGTGAGTAAAACGCTCCACGGACCAGAGGTCAGATACTCTAATGCAGAAAAGTTGACACTGGGCTTAGTTCATGCCTCTAGGAAGCTAAGGCCCTGCTTCCAAGATCATCTGATAGTCGTAGTTACTGATCAACCACTTCAGCAAGTGTTGGCGTGACCTGAAACTTCAGGCAGACTAGAGAAGTGGGTGGTAGAACTGACGGAGTACGACTTGGACTTCCGCCCCTGAACTGCAATCAAAGCTCAAGGCTTGGCCGATTTTCTAGCCGAATGAACGACCATGACCATCTCTCAAGACCAGCCGAGCTACAAATCTGAGCAGTGGTCGCTATACGTCGATGGGGATTCTAGCAAAGAAGGAGCATGAGCAGGTCTCCTACTCATCAGTCCCAAAGGAGAAGAATTTCCTTATGCATTGCACTTCAGTTTTCAGCCCACCAATAATGAATCAGAGTATGGGGCCCTGGTCACTAGGCTCAACTCAGCAGCTAAGCTTGGAGCATAGAATTTGCAAGTCTACAGTGATTCCCAGCTGGTTGTTAACCATGTCAAAGGAGAATATGAAGCTAAAGAAGAACCAATGAAGAAATACTTGGTAGTAGTTCAGACACTATTAAAGGGTTTTAAGGATGTTCAGATCGAATAGATCTTACGATCTCAGAATAAACGTGCAGATGTGATTTCAAAGCTAGCATCCAACTTCCAGCCGGATAAGAAGGTGCTGGTCGAGTTATTGAAAGATCGGAGCTGTGACAAGCAATCCGTTCAACCTATCACACAGAAAGGCACAAGGATGGATCCTATCGTCTCCTACCTAAAGGATGGAATCCTCCCTGTAGATCGAATTTGAGATAGAAAGATGAAATTCTTTGCATCCAGGTATTCTCTTTTTAACGATGTTCTTTATAGAAAAACCTTTATAGCACCCTGGCTCAGATATACGACAAAGGATGAGGGAAATTATCTTCTTCATTAAATCCACCAAGGCATCTTCGGAAATCATGCTGGAGCTCGGGCTCTGGCTCAAAAATTCCGTATATTCGGCTACTACTGGCCCACCATGCAACGAGATACTCAGGAATTGGTCCAGAAATGCTTATCATGCCAGGTGCACGACAATATATCACATCAAGCTTTACAGTCCATGATTCCTATAGTGTCTCCATGGCCTTTTGATCAATGGGGAGTAGATCCGATTGGTCCATTGCCCCGAGCTCCGGGTAACTTTAAGTTCTTGTTCGTGGCAGTTGATTATTTCATTAAGTGGGTAGAAGCTGAACCCCTTATTATGATCATGGCCAAGGCCATCCAGAAATTCCTATGGAAGAAAGTTGTGTGTAGGTACGGAATTCTAAAAGCACTAATCTCCGATAATGGAACTCAATTCGAAGATAGAACAATTCAAGAATAGTGTATCGAGCTAGGGATCACCCAACATTTTTCTTCTGTGGGTCATCAACAAGCTAATGGACATGTTGAGCAAACCAACAGACAAATCAAGACTGGCCTCAAGAAAAGACTCGAAGAGGAAGGGTCAAGCTGGGTGGAGCACTTGCCCAATATACTATGGACGTACCAAACTACGCCGAATGCCGCAACAGGAGAAACGCCTTTCTCCTTATCATACAGATGCGAGTCATTCATCCCTGCTGAGATCAGACTCACCTCACCTCTATCTGAGATATATTCAGAGGCAGAACAAGAGACCGAGCTCAGACATGCAAAGGATGGTCTGGAAGAAGTTCGGGACGTTGCCTTCATCAGAATGGCCAAGTATAAACAGATGATTTCTCAATACTATAACTCCCAAGTAAAACACTCATACTTTAAAGAAGGAGAACTCGTGCTAAAAAAAATGAGGTCAGCAGTCAGGGTCCTCTAGCAAGCTTGATCCAAACTGGGAAGGTCCCAACAAAGTGTTAAAGGTACACGGCAAGGGTGCCTACCAACTTGCTGACTCAAGTGGAAGGACCATTCCCCGAAGTTGGCACTCCAACAATCTTGGAAAATTCTATATTTAGGATAGGTTTTAGTCTTTAATAAAATATTATGAACATTTCCTCTTCCGCAATTTTATTACAGTTATTTGTACCCTATTAATTATACTACATCAATAAAATTTACTTTCTCCTTTGAACATATATGAATGATTTTAATTAAGTCTGCAGGAAAAACTTGAACTGAGCTTCGCTTGTCGGGCTCAACAAAACTTTACAAAAGACAACTTATTAAGTCTGTAGGACAGACTCGAACTGAGCTTCGCAGGTCGGGCTCAATAAAGTTTGAAAAGACAAACTTATTAAGTCTGTAGGACAAACTCGAACTGTGCTTCGCAGGTTGGGCTCAACAAAAGTTTGCAAAAGACAAACTTAATAAGTCTGCAGGACTGACTCAAACTGAGCTTCATAGGTCGGGCTCAGCAAAATTTTGCAAAAGGAAAACTTATTAAGTCTTCAAGACAAAATCGAACTGAGCTTCGCAGGTCGGGCTCAACAAAGTTTGCAACAGACAAACTTTTTAAGTCTGCCGGACAGACTCGAACTGCGCTTCACAGGTCGGGCTCAACCAAAGTATGCAAAAGACAAACTTATTATGTCTGCAAGACAGACTCGAACTGAGCTTTGCAAGTCAGGCTCATCAAAAGTTTGAAAAAGAAAAACTTATTAAGTCTGTAGGCCTGACTCGAATTGAGCTCCACAGGCCTGACTCAGTAAGTTTGCGAGAAAAACTCATTATTTCTTGTTTCGAGGCGATCCACACCTCCGGCAACTCCTCCGTTAGGAAGAAGCTTCGTCGGCCTGCTCTTTCTTGTGTCTTCCCGGGGGAGTTAGACTCTTTTGTCACTCAGGTTGCTTACCAGGAGAGGGGAGATGAGGGAGATCAGGGGGCTACTGCTAAGGGGAGTAGCTCTGATGATGAGGGCAGTGAGTCTAGAGATGCGGGGAGTTGTTCTGATGAGGTAGGTTCTGGATCTAGTCTTGAGGCTGAGGGTAGTGAGTCCAAGGGGGATAGTAGTTCTTCTGATGGAGATGAGGACACACCACAGACCACCATAGATACAGGTACTTCTGATGCACCTGCTGAGGGAGGAGAGCGCGCTGCCACCGACGTGTTGATCGGGGTCTAGGATGATGTGGTGACTATAAATGGCGATGTTTCTGTTGCTGGCACTACTCAGGCCCCATCTACCGTTGCTTCCACCGTTGAGCCTGAAGATCCGGCAGACATTTATCTCGAGAAGGATCCACCAGACCAATCCAGTTGTTCTTGAGCTTTCTTTTTCTACCATCTCACGATATATAGCCCTAGACTAGTCTGTTCTCTTTTGCACTTTTGAGCTCGTTATTTAGACTTGATGTAAGCCCAGGGGGCACTAGACTTGTTCCTTTTCTTTTCCTTCATTTACCATACTTGGATGAGTTGACTTTGGGCCATTTTGGCCGTACATTTATGCATGGATGATGTTCGTTTCCTTGCCTTTTATATTTGTATCACATGCAGTCCGAGTCGGTATTTTCCCAGTGTCCTCCCCAATTCGTATTTGTGGAATTATCTTTCTTATATCTCGATATCTTTTACCTCCATTTGGCATGGTGGCTGTTCCCCGTGTTTGTGTTTTCTTGTATTCTCTTGGTGTAGGTGTATGAGATGGAGTTTGACTGGGACTGTCACATTCACGGTTTGCGCCTTTCTGCCGGGTTAAGCTAAGCCTTCTTTCCCTTATCATTCACACACTGAGGACAGTGTTTCATTTAAAGTGGGGGGTGGTAGGCTTAGCTATTGTTATGCACATCGTTGTTCTTTTTGAGCCATTGTGTTGTATGCTTAGTGTTTGGTCACCTCTTTAGTAAAATTGAGAAATTTTTAAAATTTTCCAAGGCTTTGATGTTGCATTTGTATGTTGAGCCCTCACATTGATATGATAAACTGTTTAGTGAATGTTTGAATGCATGCTACTTAGCTTACTACCCTATTATTGAGACGGGATTTTCATGCACATATTGCTTCGGTTTCATAAACTGCGGTCACTTGTAACCGATTATGGTAGACTTAGGCACAATTCGGCTACCTAGAACTCATACAATTAACTTCGAGACGAAATAGAAAGGCTGGCCTTGGTAGGGTTTGGGACGATAGTTATGGAATTTCTTTGACCTAACTAGAGCCAAACAGCCACCCCATTACATATTCCACAGTAACCCCTTTAAGCCTTGGTAGGATGGTTAGACCCGCATCCGACACTTAGCCATTCGTATTTAGCCCGTAATTACTCGACCCTTGAGCCTTATTTGTGGTCTACGTTCCCTTAGACACCCTACGAGTCAAGCTTAATCCTTTCACTTCGAGCAAGTGAGCACACTTGCTAAAGCAAGTGTGGGGTGGTAGAGGAATCGTATGTATAGAGGAGTTGGTTTTTACGAGCTATTTTCACGATTTGGAGGGTATGAGCTCATTTTGATATAGTATGTATGTGATGGCCTTTGACTCAAACCTATTTAATTTGTATAATGCAGCTTTCTATTTCAAAAAAAAGGGCAGAAAGTTCGAGGTTATGCACCTGATGAAGGATGTAGGATCTTATATCTAAACGAGTTAGATCTACGCGCAGCGGACGGATCATGACTTATACATCACAACACATAATTAAAGGACTTAAACTACTACAAGGGGGTTAAGTTTATGTTACCATTATCGGGAAGAGAAGCCTTGATCTTCTGATGTGTTCTCCAAACGACGGTTGGTGGACACCCTTCTTGATAAACGAACCTCCTTGATATGCAACACCAAGAAAAACTCCAAGTTTTTCTTCCCCTAAAACCCCAGACAAGAAAAACAATTTTTTCTCTCTTTTACAATTGTGGTAGTCGAATTATGCCAATCATTAAGCCTTGGGAAAACTCTCTTTATATAGGAGAGTAATCCTTGTCCTCCAAGGATTTAATAATTAAGAGATAGTTATTACATAAATCCTTTATTCCAAATAAAAGATAAATAAAATGATTATCCCAAACAAATTAGGATAAACCATATTATTTTCTAATATTCCATGAATTATCATTTAACAAATAAAAGACAAATCACATGTTAAATAATTATCCAAGAAAACTAATTTCTCTCTAATTAAATAACACTTATTGTCGCCACACATTAGGGTTACTAAGCACATAAAATGTCTTTTATGTGTATTATATTATTTAGCCCAACTAAATAATATCCATGCATATCAATTAATTAGCCCAGCCAATTAATTATCACTGAGGCCCAAATAACAAGATTATTAGTCCGAATTACAGAAGCCACATCGGGGACCATGGACCTATAACCAGTAGCTCCAATATTTAATTATTCATCGAACAAAATAAGTACACTAATTATTAATTCCGGGATTACGCCACCATAAACCCAAAACTGAACTCTACCGATTATAGATGTATACTTATACTCAACCCATAGAGTGAATAAGCGTCCATTGATATAATCACTACATACGGATTAACCCTCCATAGACTGTCCATTTTGAGTGGGAAGTCTCCGTGAACTCGACTCAGAATATCTTATCCTTATTAACCATTAACCCCCTGATGATCAATTAGTATGCGTATCTGACTAGTAGCTAATTAGTCAAATGCGAAACTCCCGGGATCGATCACTTTCTTAGGGCTAACAAATAAGGGGACTGTCTCTCTACTTCCCGTAGGAAGGAATGGATTCCATGTCTGTGAAAATCAGAACTACTCACTCATCAGGAGATAGTGCCAATGAAAAGTGGCTTGGAACACATATCTAAGTGAACCGTAACTAACACATCAAACACTACCCCGAGACAAGCAAAGACCCCGTGATCACCTCGGGATTAAGGTTGATCCATATATGATCATCTAATGATTTAATAAGATTCCTCGATTACGGAATTATATCGAGAAATTCGATTAAATCGGTCCAAATTCTATATGAATGCCATGATATATAAATGCCCCACGTAGTACCCTCTACCGACAGTCCGGATAAGACTATCACACCCTAAGGTGTTCTGGGCGCATTATTGGTATTTTAATCAAGAGACCCTAAACTCTGATTAAGTTCACCATGGACTAACAGTTTAAGCATATCTCCACTAACTCAATCCTCACGTGTAATCCAAACACTAAGTTAAGTGGTTACATACAGATATACTTAGGGTTTGCAGCAGTGTATTACTTTACAAGCACAAAGCAAGTAACTAAGGTGAGATAAATTCTGTCATCCAATATCAAAAACAATTACACAAATTGTCTTTCGGGCACTACACCTAACAATCTCCCACTTGCACGAAATGACAAGCAACAATTTTTTTTAGAGCACACCCTTTCTCATCTTATTCACAACACTCTCCCACTTGCTCTAAAAGCAGATGAGACATATCCATCAATGCCGTACCCTTCAAGCACTTGACTTGGTACACTGATTAGTTAGGTTGTCGACTCGAGACGATCTTTAGGATTGAAACGTTGTCGGTCCTTCCAATCAGGCGGTACTCTCTCTCAATATGCTTTTGACTTCTTGTGACTGAGAAGATCCGTCTAAGCTATCTCTTCACTGTTTTCACAATGAAGTGATATCGGCTTATCAGACCTGGAATTACTCCGAGAACAAAAAGGAAATTCTAAGCACTATGAGTAAACACTGAGCCTGAGATTAACTTAATGATCATTCTCAACTGACTACAAGTCAGAATCAGTGTAGTCAACCATATTCAAGTTTGCACCTGAATATACAAGCATATGATTCCTCGTTCTCTAAAGATACTTGAGGACGTACTAAACCGCTATTCAATGCTCGAATCCGAGATTTGACTACTATTGATTTGTTATAACCTGACTTGCCGTTATCCAAGAGAGACTCTATCCTATATTCTCTTTATCCGAAGATTTGGAGAATCATTCCAAAGAGGTAGGGCAGGACTACTCTCGATGAATGTTGCATACGTATATGCATGATCATCTTATTCAATAAGATGGATGGGATAGCCAATGACTCATTCCTTTGAATTTGACCGAATTAAATTCTTAGAATATAGTCCAATTCTCTCATCCAGAGAATCTTGGCCTGTCAGTTTCCGACTTCAAATAGAACACACATGTTGTTTCCAACCATTTCAGTGTTATCATTCATGAGCACTAATACTACTACTTTACCAATATTGATATCTAGTCTACTAAAGACTTATCAATATTCTGGTCAAGTCCACATATTTTAAAACATGTGACTTTAAATGACCGAGAGGTTCTCTTAAATCCACAAAGGATATAAGCCCCGGCAGTCATCTTGCCGTTTGTTCTAACCAAGACCCTTCGTTCCGAATGAATTCCAGAATCCGTTTTTTGGCAAGAAAGTCTCAGGGTATCACCCCTATTTTCCGCTTTCTCTCGAAATCTTGCAAGACTGAGTGGTGAGAGAGTTCAAGGTCTGGTTAACTCTACTTGTCGGGGAATCACCCCTATACCACTCAGCTTTGTCCCGAAATTTTAAACTTTCCTATTCATTCGACTCTTTTCTGTGTAGATCCAATTGCTCCTATTGGGCCTGAGACAGTCAGGTGGTTCTACAAGAGGCTGAACTGAACTGGAGTATCAAAACTCCATTTATAGGGTTAAGGCTTTCAAACGAATTTCTACGATCAGAATCCTATACAGCCCACCAAGAGCCATAGGTTATCAATCACCCCAGCAGACTGTAAAGTCCACAAAACAACAATGGGTCAACGGTTAAACCATACTCCCACTGCGTCTTGGGTGGATTGACATTCTGATCTAGTAGTATTTTTCAGTGCAATCACCAACAACCGATGTTGGACGCGGTCTGATTAAATAGGATAGTAACTACCTTTGGGTAACCGTAATCCAAGGTTTAAGGCTGCTACTTATAGATTCTATCAGAAGCCTTGTGACATTTCAACCGTCACTTTCTGATTTCAATAATCTTATAACCAACCTTCACTCGTCACATTAAGACATTTTACAAACATTCACAATCTGAACGTATGCGCAAAATCTCCAGTCCTACCTTCAAGCATTAAGTGCTAAATGCCTACATTTACGGAAGTGGTGTGAACCAAATTCACTCCTTATCCATAAATTCACTAGCATCTTCTAGGTAGACCTCTCGGTTTACATAATAATGTTAACCATTATTTTGCAACCAATTATCTTAATCGAGTTTAGCAGTGTATTGTAGCATATCAATAACTATATAGGGCAAGTCTATGGTTTCTTCCTCAGTGAGAAACATTCCACTAGGAGGCAGGCCGAGCATCAGTCCCAAGACTATGCGATAGCCTATTTCTGAGCATGGAATACTCTATTCTCTGCTAAAATCAGAGACTCCTCCTCGTATTCTTTCGATAAACTAATCCGTGTTTCGAGTAGTTATCAGACAAAATGTCACCACTCAAAATCTCCCACTAGCTTGTATCTCTCACTAGACCCTGAAGGTTATGATGAACAAGCTATGTTACCCCTTCAAATCTATTACCCTTTCCCAATTGAAAGGAAGCTTAGTCATTGTTCCTTTAAGACAGTGTTCCGAGACTGGGAGATAGGAATCACCCTTAGCCAGTCATTAGGTCTAATCTCTAGGATATAAGCACTAATTAATAGATTTTGAAGAATCGTTTATCTTAATACGGAAACCATTCGCCTATAATAGTTTAAGACGTGTTACATATACCTTTTCAGCATTTCTTAGTGGTTCTGACTTTATCAAACAAAAGTCCGAGTCTCGGATTCGTACTACAAATGTCATCTTCACTTTCTATGAGGCAACAATATATCGAGTTGAAAGTGAATCCATTTGTTTCAACGAATCCGTAAACGAAAAATAAATTTTTTCGTGATATTCAAGGATAGAATCCGAAATTCATTTCCTTATATCACTCCCACTATTCTAGCTGAAATTACTGCCTGTTGTTACTCTATTAATCGTTAATGCACAGGTTCCTTGTTCTTCCAAAGAACTAAGCTACCGAGTCATGTTACTCGGTTAAGAAAGTCGCTAAGGATTCATTGGTTAGTGATCCGAAATCACTTTCCTTATCCTACACTTTCTTTATTTAATGTTTCGGTTTAGCCTCAAAACTTCAGTTAAGATGATTAACACTTATAGACATTCTTTCCCATTCTTAACTTTTCTTAAAAGGATATAGTCTTGAACTAGCAGTTCGTATGAGTAGACACTACTCGTGAACTGTGGGATGTCTAATGAAAGCGTTACCCAGTGGGACTAATTTTCTAATAAATTAGAAAAACATAAGACAAAAACTCCCACTAGTTTATCGGTTCCAAATACCGTCTAACTAGCGACACTTTAATTTATGATTCTCCAATTTTTCTATTAAAAAATTTCTCGTGTAGACACTACACAATTAAAATTCACTAGAAGAATTTTATCGTCCCAATCATCTTTCAAACTGACTACAGTCGTCTCTCGTTCAACACGATTGACAACAGTGACATCCTTATTTATGTCATATAAGTTTTGAATGCTCAAAATATTTCTTCCGAAAAATTAAAGAACGATTAATAATTACAACGTTCTAGTTACTTACCACTTTTCAACGAAGTCATTACTAGTCAATTTTACACTAGCAGTCTAGCAACCTAGAGAGATATATAAATAATTGTAAATAAAATTGACAGAAAATAAATCCAAATCATACACTACTAATAAATTTTAGGAACTATAATCTAAGTACTTTTAGTCTATCCTACCGTTCCAAGGATTTAATCTAATGCCTCAGTGCCGCCTTAGGGTAGGTCAAAGAGGTTTCGATTAATATTGAAGATCAGATTGAGAATCGAACATCTCATTTGTGATCGTCAATCACCTTTCCTTTTTCAGCCAAGATACTACCGAAAATACCCTTTATGAGTGTGACCTGCTGTCTCAGATTTTTAGGTCGACCTGAAATTTTTATGCCCCGTCAAAAACTCCGTATTTATCGATTTGACCGGTTGGATTTGTATTTCAACGGTCCAAAATCTCCCAGAAATTCAAGGAAGTCACAGGTAGGGTTTCTGTGAATCCTGCGTTTTTCTGTTACATCAGCTTCTTTGCAGCAACGAACGGATATCAAAATGGACTCCGACCGGAGGGATCGTCATTTCAACGGCTCGGTCAACGGGAAAAACGAAATAACTAAACAGATCTATTTTCTGGAAATTAAAATTGCAATAAAAATAAATTACATAATTTCCTATACTTATATGAACGAATTTTCATCGTTTATATGAGTTTACAATAGATCTAACGGGTAAACAATGCCAACCCCCAATCCATCTCTTCAACCATAGCAATTAATCATTATCAATGCATAAAACATTAAACAAAATTTACCTACATGCAATTCCACTCCTTTAAATCGTTTAATTATGATTATGACTATATAAATCGTGGAACCTGGCTCCGATACCACATGAAGGATGTAGGATCTTAGATCTAAACGAGTTAGATCTACGCACAGCGGACGGATCACGACTTATACATTGCAACACATAATTAAATGACTTAAACTACTACAAAGGGGTTAAGTTTATGTTACCAATATCGGGAAGAGAAGCCTTGATCTTCCGATGTGTTCTCCAAACGGAGGTTGGTGGACACCCTTCTTGATAAACGAACCTCCTTGATATGCAACACCAAGAAAAACTCTAAGTTTTTCTTCCTCTAAAACCCCAGACAAGAAAAACAATTTTTTCTCTCTTTTACAAGTGTGGTAGTCGAATTATGCCAATCATTAAGGCTTGGGAGAACTCTCTTTATATAGGAGAGTAATCATTGTCCTCCAAGGATTTAATAATTAAGAGATAATTATTACATAAATCCTTTATTCTAAATAAAAGATAAATAAAATGATTATCCCAAACAAATTAGGATAAACCATATTATTATCTAATATTCCATGAATTGTCATTTAACAAATAAAAGATAAATCACGTGTTAAATAATTATCCAAGAAAACTAATTTCTCTCTAATTAAATAACACTTATTGGCGCCACACATTAGGGTTACTAAGCCCATAAAATGTCTTTTATGTGTATTATATTATTTAGCCCAACTAAATAATATCCATGCATATCAATTAATTAGCCTAGCCAATTAATTATCACTGAGGCCCAAATAACAAGATTATTAGTCCGAATTACAGAAGCCACATCGGGGACCATGGACCTATAACCAGTAGCTCCAATATTTAATTATTCATCGAAAAGAATAAGTACATTAATTATTAATTCCGGGATTACGCCACCATAAACCCGAAACTGAACTCTACCGATTATAGATGTATACTTATACTCAACCCATAGAGTGAATAAGCGTCCATTGATATAATCACTACATACGGATTAACCCTCCATAGACTGTCCATTTTGAGTGGGAAGTCTCCGTGAACTCGACTCAGAATATCTTATCCTTATTAACCATTAACCCCCTGATGATCAATTAGTATGCATATCTGACTAGTAGCTAATTAGTCAAATGCGAAACTCCCGGGATCGATCACTTTCTTAGGGCTAACAAATAAGGGGACTGTCTCTCTACTTCCCGCATGAAGGAATGGATTCCATGTTTGTGAAAATCAGAACTACTCACTCATCAAGAGATAGTGCCAATAAGAAGTGGCTTAGAACACATATCTAAGTGAACCGTAACTAACACATCAAACACTATCCCGAGACAAGCAGCACCCTGTGATCACCTCAGTATTAAGGTTGATCCATATATGATCATCTAATGATTTAATAAGATTCCTCGATTACGGAATTATATCGAGAAATTCAAATTAAATTTGTCCAGCACTATATGAATGCCATCATATATAAATGCCCCACATAGGTACCATCTACCGACAGTCCGGATAAGACTATCACATAGTGTTCTGGGCGCATTATTGGTGTTTTAATCAAGAGACCCTAAACTCTGATTAAGTTCACCACGGACTAACAGTTTAAGCATATCTCCACTAACTCAATCCTCACGTGTAATCCATACACTAAGTTAAGTGGTTACATACAGATATACTTAGGGTTTGCAGCAGTGTATTACTTTACAAGCACAAATCAAGTAACTAAGGTGAGATAAATTCTGTCATCCAATATCAAAAACAATTACACAAATTGTCTTTCGGGCACTACACCTAACACCTGATTGGTCACAGAGTTCGAGGTTATGTGTGATGCTAGTGACACTGCTGTAGGGCCTGTTTTAGGGCAGAAAGTTGATAAGATATTTAAGTCCATTTACTACTCTAGTCACACACTTAATCCTGCACAATCTAAGTATGCCACGACCGAAAAAAGAATTGCTTGTTGTGGTTTTCGCCTTTGACAAGTTTCGGTCGTATTTAGTTGGGTCTAAAGTGATAGTGCATACCGATCATGCTGCGTTGAGGTACTTATTTGCAAAGCAAGAGGCAAAACCCCATTTATTGCGGTGGATTTTGCGTCTTCAAGAGTTCGATGTGCAAATTAAGGATCGGAAGGGGTGTGAAAATATGGTGGCAAATCATTTGAGTCGTATGACGTTAGATGAGGAAGTAGAAAATTTTGAGAGGGAAATCAATGAATCTTTCCCGGATGAGCAGTTGATGGTAGTTGATGCGATGCTTCCGGTGAAAATGAGTTCTCATGAGCAACGGGGTAGGTATGGTGACCCGTGGTATGCCCCTTTTGTGAACTTTCTTGCGTATGGGTATGTGGATCCTAGTTTGAAGGATTACCAACGCAAGAAGTTCTATAGTGATATTCGATTCTACTTATGGGATGATCCATATCTATTTAGACGTTTCTCGGATGGTATACTTAGGAGGTGTGTGCATGATAGCGAGATTAGGAATATCCTTTCGTTTTGTCATGACCGGGAAGCCGGTGGTCATCTTGCAGGGGATAAAACTGCTCTCAAAGTGCTCCGAAGTGGCTTTTATTGGCCAACTATCTTTCGTGACTCATATGCCTATGTGAAAGCTTGTGACGAATGTCAACGGGTAGGTAGGATCTCTAGGAGAAATGAGATGCCCGAAAAACCCATCTTAGAGTGTGAGGTGTTTGATGTTTGGGGCTGGACTTCATAGCTACTTATCCTTCATCGTATAACAATAAGTATATCCTAAATGTGTGTGATTATGTGTCGAAATGGGTAGAGGCCATAGCATCCCCTACTAATGATAAGAATGTGGTCATCCGGTTTATTAAAAAGAATATATTTGCTCGTTTTGGGGTGCCACGTGCTATCATCAGTGATAACGGTAGTCACTTCCACAACCGTCATTTTAACACTCTTCTAGCAAAGTATGGGGTCAAGCATAAGTTAAGGACAACCTATCACCCCCAAACTAGTGGCCAAGTGGAAGTGAGTAACCGGGGGATTAAGCGTATCCTTGAGAAAACCATTAATTCACACCCTAAGGATTGGGCCAATAAGTTAGATGATGCATTATGGGCCCTTAGAACTGCCTTCAAGACTTCCATAGGCATGTCTCTGTACATGTTGGTGTATGGGAAGTCTTGTCACCTCCCGGTAGAGCTCGAGCACAAGGCATATTGGGCTACCCGGTTCCTAAACTTGGATGAGGGTCTAGTGGGAGAGAGGCGGTTAGCACAGTTAAACGAGTTAGATGAGTTTCGCCTTAGAGCTTACGAGAGTGCGAGGGACTATAAGGAAAAGACTAAGTTACTTCACGATAGAGCCATTAAGCCTCGAGAGTTTAAAGAAGGTGACGAAGTCCTCCTCTATAACACTCGCCTTCACCTTTTTCAAGGCAAACTCAAATCTTGGTGGTTGGGTCCTTATATAGTTTCTAAGGTCTATCCCTCCGATGCAGTCGAAATAACTCATTCAACCAAGGGGACATTTGTCACAAATGGCCTTCGGTTGAAGAAGTATGAAAGATAAAATTTTGATAAGGCACTCGAGGTTATTCTCCTGAAGGATCCCGTCCCTTGCGTTGATTCGTGTGAGTCTTGTCAAGGACTATAAACTTGACCAAATTCAAATCTTTTAATTCCATCAAATTTCTTTCTATCCACCAATTCCATCTCTGTGTCAATGGTATAACTCTAAAGTTAACACCATATAAGTCATTCCATTGAGCCAACGATGTAAAACAAAGGCGCTTGGGGGAGGTAACCCACCATTTTTCTGATTTCGAGTAGTTTTTGGGTGTTAGAAGTGATCTCGGGTGATAGAGTGGGGATCTCAGCTAAAATATTGTAGTTTTGGTGAAACCAGGGGAATGCATACGCATTCTATTTAATGCGCACACATTCCACAACCAGAGAGTCAGCAAAGAGTTTAGTACATTCTATGCGTACGCATCATTTCAGCAAAGAGTTCCAATTCGCTCAATGCGTATGCATTGTATGGAATGTGTACGCATCCTTCATTCAGTGTGTTCAAGTGGTTTCAATACGTTATGGCATACGTACGTATTCTTTCAGCAACGTCTGTTTTCTCGGTTCCTTCGTTCGGCCAATTCGTACGCATTGTCGAGGGATGCATATGCATCCCCCCTCTATATACGAAAATCCAACGGGTTTCAACCCATTTTCATCTGATTTCAACCTAATTTCCCTCTCTTCTCCACCTCTCCGACTTTGATTTCAGCAAATCCCCCAAATCCAACCCTTCCATCCACAAAATCAAACACCAAATCCTTTTTCCCCATTCTCATCCTTACTTCCTTTTTCCTTGTTCCTGTTTTTCCCCTAATTTCGAGGGACTGCTGCTGCGTGGCCACCATTACCGCCGCCTATGAAGCTTCTCCGGACACCTCCGTTTTTTTGCGTTTCAATGGCATTTCTACTCCAAATCGTTCTCGTTCTCATGTGGTAAGCATAGCTTGTCCCTCTCTTGTCAATTTTCAGTATTAGAGATTGATTTTTTTATTACTATTTCACCCTTGTTAACCCCTAGACTATCATTGACTCGTTTTGGTTTGAATTTTTATTGATGTTTTTGCTTTTCCTTCACTGTGGTGGAGCTCTTTTGTGTCGTTGGTGTTGTGGCTTTGTTGTTTTGGTTGGTTGTGGGGGTGTGTTGTAGGTATTGTTGCTGTATTTGGGAAATCCTGGTTGGACGATAATCGGGTTGTGTTTTTGTTGGTTGTTGTGGTGTTGTTCCGGTGGTGTTGTTTCCGTTGTATCTAAACCTTAGGTTAATGGCTCCGCCCAAATCCACGTCCAATCCCGACTCTTCAGCCTTGGCCAAACGAAAGGGTAAGGCTACGCCGAGAAACCCTCAAAGGGGCCAAAGACTAGAGGAGGGGCAGCCCTCACCATTCGGGAACCATCCAGTCAACCTAGGTCCAATCCTCCTAGGGGTGCTTGCGGTCCTATCCCTTTTGAACAACGTTTCATCTCTCCCTTAGCCCTCGACAACTACAAGAATTTCTTCATAAAAAAGAACCCCGTGTTGAGCGTTGTTTCGATTCCAAGGATGTTGGGATGCATTTTGATGAGAACATCGCACAACGAAAGTGGGAACCTCTTTTGACCACCAATACCAAACCACCGAATCTCACTATCGTTCGTTAATTCTTTGCCAACTGGACGGCCTCTCCACAACCTTGCACTTTAGTTAAAGTTCGAGGAGTCACCATTCCTATCTCTCCTGGGGCCATTAATACTCATTTTCACCTTACCGGGGTACCTTTGGAAAAGGATTACGTCATTGCCATTGCTACCCTCAAAAAGACTAAACCGAATTACCGTGAGGAGGGTAGACAAGTGTTTTGTTCCGAGGTCCCTTTTTCCTCTCAGTCCAGTAAAGCCCCCAGTCTCTTGATCAGTTCTATGTCTGATGCCATAAAATTCTTGATCAAGTTCCTTCTAAACTGCCTGCTTCCTAGCAAAAATCAGTCCCAACTTTCCAAAGCCGACTTTGATCTTCTCTATGCTTTCCATTTCAATTTCGCCATCGATGTTGGCCGTTACATCTATAGCCAGTTCATGAGCTTTGAGGCTGATGCCAAACGATCCCTCATCTTTCCTCACCTCATTTTTTAGTTGGCCACCAGTGCGGGTGTATTGACCTACCTTAGAGACGACCGTGTTCGCAAGAACCCGGAGCATGTTGTCCTCGGAGTACACACACCCGACCCTCTGTTCCAGCCCCTCCCCCCCGTATGCACTCCTTCTTCCTCCACTGCACCTCCACCAACCCAACCCTCCGGCCCATCTTCTTCCGCACCATCCTCTCTTCCTCCTCTTTCCACCTTCGAGCGTAATGTCTACACTATGGCAGCCTATTTCCGCTTGCGGGCTGAGGATCAGAGGCTTGTTCTTGCTGGTCTTGTCGAGGCGATCCACACCTCCGGCAACTCCTCCGTTAGGAAGAAGCTTCGTCGGCCTGCTCTTTCTTGTGTCTTCCCGGGGGAGTTTGACTCTTTTATCACTTGTTCTGATGACGAGGGCAGTGAGTCTGGAGATTAGGGGAGTAGTTCTGATGAGGCAGGTTCTGAATCTAGTCCTGAGGCTGAGGGTAGTGAGTCCGAGGGGGATAGTAGTTCTTCTGATGGAGATGAGGACGCACCACAGACCACCATAGATACAGGTACTTCTGATGCACCTACTGAGGGAGGAGAGCGCGCTGCCACCAACATGTTGATCGGGGTCCAGGATGATGTGGTGACTATATATGGCGATGTTTCTGTTGCTGGCACTATTCAGGCCGCATCTACCGTTGCTTCCACCTTTGAGCCTGAAGATCCGGCAGACATTTATCTCGAGAAGGATCCACAAGACCAGTCCACTTGTGCTTGACCTTTCTTTTTCTACCATCTCACGATGTATAGCGCTAGACTAGTCTGTTCTCTTTTGCACTTTTGAGCACGTTATTTAGACTTGATGTAAGTCCGGGGGGAACTAGACTTGTTTTTTCACTTTTCCATCATTTACCATACTTGGATGAATTGACTTTGGGCCGTTTTGTCCGTACATTTATGCATGGATGATGTTCGTTTCCTTGTCTTTTATATTTGTATCACATGCAGTCCGAGTCGGTATTTTCCCAGTGTCCTCCCTTATTCGTATTTGTGGCATTATCTTTCTTATATATCGATATCTTTTACCTCCATTTGGCACGGTGGTAGCTCCCCGTGTATGAGATGGATTTTGACTCGGACTGTCACATTCACGGTTTGCGCCTTTCTACCAGGTTAAGCTAAGCCTTCTTTCCCTTATCATTCACACACATAGGACAGTGTTTCATTTAAAGTGGGGGGTGGTAGGCTTAGCTATTGTTATGCACATCATTGTTATTTTGAGCCATTGTGTTGAATTCTTAGTGTTTGGTCACCTCTTTAGTAAAATTGAGCAATTTTTAAAATTTTCCAAGGCTTTGATGTTGCATTTGTATGTTGAGCCCTCACATTGATATGATAAACTGTTTAGTGAATGTTTGAATGCATTCTACTTAGCTTACTACCCTATTTTTGAGACGGGATTTTCATGCACATATAGCTTCGGTTTCATAAACCGCGGTAACTAGTAACCGATTATGGTAGACTTAGGCACAATTCGGCTACCTAGAACTCATACCATTAACTTCGAGACGAAATAGAAAGGCTGGCCTTGGTAGGGTTTGGGACGATAGTTATGGAATTTCTTTGACCTAACTAGAGCCAAATAGCCATCCCATGACATATTCCACAGTAACCCCTCTAAGCCTTGGTAGGATGGTTAGACCCCCATTCGACACTTAGCCATTCGTATTTAGCCCGTAATTACCCGACCCTTGAGCCTTATTTGTCGTCTACGTTCCCTTGGACACCCTACGAGTCAAGCTTAATCCTTCCACTTCGAGCACACTTGCTAAAGCAAGTGTGGGGTGTAGAGGAATCGTATGTATAGAGGAGTTGGTTTTTACGAGCAATTTTCACGATTTGGAGGGTAGGAGCTCATTTTGATATAGTATGTACGTGATGGCCTTTGACTCAAACCTATTTAATTTGTATAATGCAGCTTTCTAGATTATTTCTTGAAAAAAAAAAGGAAAAAAAAAAATGAAATCAATCAAAGAAAGCTTGCAATAAAGTCAGTAAAAGTGTAATAAAGGTTGAGTCAAAGAAAGCCAAGAGTTTAAGACTCGTGTTGTGATTTGTTTTATGGGACGAGTCTTTGGTCTAGAAACATGATTCTATCACATCCTAGCCTCGTTACACTTGAGACATAGTGCGATATGGCATCTTATTTAATGAATCATGTTTCTAGGCTCATTTTGAGCTAGCTAGAGGAGGGTAGAGCTAGCTATGTTTGGTTTGATACACCCCGTGATTAAGCTTGCTCGTTTTGTCACTTTCATGTTTATTCCATAGAAATTCCCTTCGGTTAGACCCATCCCTAGCCTAACGTTACAACCGTGGAAGTCCTACTTGACCTTACTTAGGCTCGGTTGGCCCCGATTAGTGGAGATGCTTATGAAGTATGAGCCTATGGTGTAGTCGTGTTAACCTAGCATCCATAATCCAAACCGGTGAACCGTGGTAAATGTAGAAGAAGCTATTCACTCACACACATCCCGTTTGCTTGATAAGGTAGGGTTAAGTTGTATACATTCACTCATTTACTTCCCGGTTATCTTTGATGTGTGATTGACTTGACCTACGCGTGCGACGTTGACTCCTTGGGTTCTTTTAAAACGCTCATTTTGCTCGAGGGCGAGCAAACGCTAAGTGGTGGGTGGTTGATGAGAGTCAACTTTACTTTGCTCCGGTGCATATTTCAACCCCCGTTGACGGCACTTTTGGCTCATTCCGGGCAATTCTATGCCCTGTTAAGGGTGAAAACACACAATGCATTCATTTTGAGGTAAACCGTCATATATATATGGCAAACCTTGCTATTTGACGGTGTTTTTAGTCTTTTCGAGTCATATTTATCTTGCGAGATTATGCCCGGTATCTGTTTAGATGTCATGACGCAGGATATAGGTGCTCGTAAGCCTGGAAGATAAGGTACTGAGCTCATAAAGGCAAGACCGAGGTTCGGGGATGGGAAAAGTTGAAGAAAAGTGCAGAAGCTGAAGGAATGCAGTCAATGCGTACGCATTCTAAGCTATGCGTACGCATCATTGGTACAAGATGCAAAAGTTTGGGAAGATGCAGCTAATGCATACGCATTCCATGTTATGCGTACGCATCCTTCATACAGGATGTTCAGCTTTGAAGATTCAGTAACAATGCGTACGCATGGAGTATAATGCGTACGCATCCTAGAAGCAGCAGCAAGCTAAGGAATTGAGGGCAAAACGTTCAATGCGTACGCATCCACCTCAGCAGGATGAGGACTTCCTAGACAACAACAGAGCAATGCGTGCACATTCAGGAAGGGATGTGTACGCATTAGGAAATTTTAAGAGCAAATCTGAGGCACATATAAATAGAAGGATTGCACAGAGTTAAAGATACTTTTTTTATACCACACTTTACCTAGAACTTTCTTCCTTATATCCTTTCACCCTCTTAGATCGAAATTCCCCTCTGCTCATCCTTAGATTCATTTCTACACTAGTAATTACATAGAATTAGCATAATCTAACTCAAACTTCTTCTCTATTCTTGGAATTTTGACATTTTGGTTGTTCTTCATCATCAATTGACATTGGGTGATGTTGGAGCTTGATGTAACCTAGATTTTGCTGCGATTTTGGTAATCAATTTCAGTTTCTATTTCATTTATGGCTTTAATTTTATCTTTCATTATTGTTTTTAGTTTTAATATGAGTAGCTAAACATTTTATAGCCAAATTATGTGAAGATTGATGAAATCACCCTCTAATTGATGAAATTGGGAATGGGTAGTGCTTAATTGTTGAGGAATTCATGTCTTAAAACTTGTTATCAATGCTTGAATTAGACTGTACACCTAGTTCATGAACACACATCACTTTTAAAAATGTATGTTGCAAAGGGGTGTGGGAAAAGGGGTTTTAAGATCATTTCTTATAATCAACTGAGTTGTTTAGATTGATTAGGGAGTGAGGTTCAATCGGTTGTGAAATTGAGCAATTCTAGCACGTTAATCTTGTTTCGGTCAGTTAAATCCTTAAAGGCAAATTGTTGAACCGAGCAAAGGGTGTTTGATTGTTGCATGTCGTCTTACACTAGCTTAGGAGTTTGCACCCATGAATGAGTCGATATAAGGATAGGTTGGTAGGTTGGTTAATCCCATTCCCGAGTTAATCGATTAGAGGGGTGAAAGTAATCAATTGTATCATGGTTTGGCTAGTCTCTCTTTCCTTAGTATCTTTAGTTTACATTAAGTTTTAGAGTAATTGAACTTGAAACATTTTGGTTGACCTAAACTAAATCCGAAGACGACTTTGGTACTCTATTGATTCCTTGAGGGATACGACCTTGCTCCCTACTATAGTGCATCCGACTCGGTACACTGACGATTAAAGTTGGACTGTCACTATTTTGGCCATCAAGTTTTCTGTATGAGAGTCAACTTTACTTTTCTTCGGTGCATATTTCAACCCCCGTTTATGGCACTTTTGGCTCATTCCGGGCAATTCTAGGCCATGTTAAGGGAGAAAACACACAATGCATTCATTTTGAGGTAAACCATCATATATAGATGGCAAACCTTGCTATTTGACGGTGTTTTTAGTCTTTTCGAGTCATATTTATCTTGCGAGATTATGCCCGGTATCTGTTTAGATGTCATGACGCAGGATATAGGTGCTCGTAAGCCTGGAAGATAAGGTACTAAGCTCATAAAGGCAAGACCGAGGTTCGAGGATTGGAAAATTTGAAGAAAAGTGCAGAAGATGAAGGAATGCAGTCAATGCGTATGCATTCTAAGCTATGTGTACGCATCCTTGGTACATGATGCAAAAGTTTGGGAAGATGCAGCTAATGCATACGCATTCCATGTTATGCGTACGCATCCTTCATACAGGAAGTTTAGCTTTGAAGAATCAGTAACAATGCGTACGCATGGAGTATAATGCGTACGCATCCTAGAAGAAGCAGCAAGCTAAGGAATTGAGGGCAAAACGTTCAATGCGTACGCATGCATGGAATGCGTACGCATCCACCTCAGCAGGATGAGGACTTCCCAAACAACCACAGAGAAATGCGTGCGCATTCAGGAAGGGATGTGTACGCATTAAGCAATTTTAAGAGCAAATCTGAGGCACATATAAATTGAAGGATTGCACAGAGTTAAAGATACTTTTTTTGATACCACACTTTACCTAGAACTTTCTTCCTCATATCCTTTCACCCTCTTAGATCGAAATTCCCCTCTCATCATCATTAGATTCTTTTCTACACTAGTAATTACATAGAAGTAGCATAATCTAGCTCAAACTTCTTCTCTATTCTTGGAATTTTGACATTTTGGTTCTTCTTCATCATCAATTGACATTGGGTGATGTTGGAGCTTGATGTAACCTAGATTTTGCTGCAATTTTGGTAATCAATTTCAGTTTCTATTTCATTTATGGCTTTAATTTTATCTTTGATTGTTGTTTTTAGTTTTAATATGAGTAGCTAAACATTTCATAGCCAAATTATGTGAAGATTGATGAAATCACCCTCTAATTGATGAAATTGGGAATGGGTAGTGCTTAATTGTTGTTATTTTGACGAATTCATGTCTTAAAACTTGTTATCATTGCTTGAATTAGACTGTACACCTAGTTCATGAACACACACCACTTTTATAAACGTATGTTGCGAAGGGGTGTGGGAAAAGGGGTTTTAAGATCATTTCTTATAATTAACTGAGTTGTTTAGATTGATTAGGGAGTGAGGTTCAATCGGTTGTGAAATCGAGCAACTCTAGCACGTTAATCTTGTTTTGGTCAGTTAAATCCTTAAAGGCGGACTGTTGAACCGAGCAAAGGGTGTTTGATTGTTGCATGGCGTCTTACACTAGCTTAGAAGTTTGCACCCATGAATGAGTCGATATAAGGATAGGTTGGTAGGTTGGTTAATCCCATTCCCGAGTTAATCGATTGGAGGGGCAAAAGTAATCAATTGAATCATAGTTTGGCTATGTCTCTCTTTCCTTAGTATCTTTAGTTTACATTACATTTTAGAGTAATTGAACTTGAAACATTTTGGTTGACCTAAACTAAATCCGAAGACGACTTTGGTACTCTATTGATTCCTCGAGGGATACGACCTTGCTCGCTACTATAGTGCATCCGACTCGGTACACTGCCGATTAAAGTTGGACTGTCACTATTTTGGCCATCAGTCGAACTTCAGAATTTTGCAGATCAGACTTAAAGATAAACATACAAACATCTAAGTATGCCATCCAAAAACTATAAGTTGATGCATGGCATACTGGGGGTAATTTAAAAGGTACTCAAAGTGCTGAAAGTTAAAAGGCACTCAAAGTTCCGAAATTAAAGACTGAGGTAAGAAAACTCATGAGTCGTGAAGAGCAAAATAACGCATATATTGCAAAGTTATTACAATTTTGGAATTTTGAAATTTTCAAAGCAAAAGCTACAAGTCAAAAGCTAAGAGACTTTATAAGCTAAGTTCTGCCCGGGTTCCACAGATGAGGAAAGGATCCCCGGAGTAGCACCAGCTAGGGTTAGCACGGACGGAAGGATGGAAGTAGAGGGCTCGACCACACAAGTTGATTGTGTGGCAGCACGTGGATGATACTTAGACACAATGTCCACCCCTCTTAGGACTCCTTCAGGCGAATTGAGTGTGTCACATCCATACCAGGATTGTATAACTTCTTGTTGGCCATGCCGTCAACAACAAGCTCAACGAATTGTGCCTTTGAGTCGTTCACTCCCAGAGTGTAATTGCTGTTCACCACAGGGGCTAGCAGTAGTGCCAAGGCCTGGGTAAACTCCATGTAAGCCTTGTAGTCCCTGACTGCCTAAGTAGAAGTCTCCTTACGATAGGCTGGATAAGCCTGGACAATTGCTTCTGGTTCGGTCTTCTCAGGCCGGAGCCTCTTGATGGCTTGTCCCAACTCAATCTCCTTCTCCAAATTCTCATCCGTAGCAGCTTGGAGACTGGCACCATATTCAGACCTCAGAGTCTTCAGCTCATCCACCTGGGCTTGCAGCTGTTTTTTGAGGTCCTTGACCTCCTCATTCTTAGACATTAGACTCTTTCCGTGGTTAGAGGCTTTTTTGTCCAGTTCGGAGATCTTGGTCTCGTATCTTGTCATATATGCAGCAGATGCGGCAAGTCTCGTGAATACCTCTTGACCAACCAGAGTCCCCTGTGCAAGTAAGTTGTCAAAACATGTGACCCTTACCAAACAAAGTACAACAAAACAAAAGGAAGCAAGACTTACATATCTCATGGCCTTGAAACCGGATGGAGCTAATTCCAGGTCGGACATCCCGGAGATTGCATCTTGCTCAGTAGTAGCGTCCACTTCATTTTCCACACCCTGAGTAGTGGGGTTGGACGTGGGTCGACCTCAGTTAGCGTAGCTTTGCCCTTTCTCTGGAGAAGCATCTCTCCATCGTCCCTCTCCTGAGTCAAATTTTCCTCAGTGGTAGAGATGTCAATGGGGGCAGAAGCCAAGTTTTCCCAAGAAGTAGGGGATTGCAGCTCAACATCGTCAGGCTGATCAAATAATATCTGGGCCGTAGCAGCAGTCAAAAGGGACCCTGTAGTTTGGACAGTAGGATTTTCCTCAATATGAGTCCTCTCAGTGGAGGTGCCCTGGTCAAGCTGCTGCTCTTCTTTCACCTCACCGGCAGCATCCATAAGATCGGCAAAAGTATCCACTTCAAACGGAAAAGCCAAGAGCAATTGTTAGTCAAGATAAAAACTATTGCACCAAAACATCAGTCCTAAAACAAAATATGTGAAGTTAAAAACAAAAGAAAGATGAAAATACCTACGGGCATCTCTGGCTGGGGGGTAAAGAGCAACATACGGATTCAACCCAGCCTCGGCCAACCAAGCAGCATCGAGGAGCTGAGAGGGCAGTTGGCTATGCCTCGAGAAGATTCCTGAGCCTTGAATAGTCCGTATCACCTCTGCGCCGATGGTGTCGGGGAAAGCATCCTTAGGCTGATCATTTGAGTTTCAACGGCCCAGTTAGGGTCTCCTATCATGGTGAATAAAGAAGAATCATGTCTTCCACCCTTTGTGAGAGGACGGCATATCTGCTAATAGGAGAATATTCCCCCACTTCCATGTCCAACGTGGGAAGTAATAGAATCTGGTGGAGTCCCTGACTTTCTTAATCTGGTAAAATGCCCTAAATAAGTTCACAGTGAACTTAACCCCCATCAATCGGCAAATTGTGGCGAACCCTATTATGCACCTAACTCTATTAGGGGCCACTTGTGTTGTACTATGGTTTTAGTGGCGCAGCACTGCCAAGCAGGCCGGATAGAAAGGAAACCTCAGATCACCTTCAAATTTAGCCTCATACACGGCACAGCACCCCTCCGGTGACCGATAGGAGTAGCTATTAGGAGTCGTCGGGACTTGGGGATCGTATGTGTCTAAATATATGCCAAACTCACTGCAAATCTCATCTATTTTGCTTTGTTTTAGAGTAGATTTGATTAAATGACTAGCCATCTTAGCTTTCGTGGATTTATGAGCTTTTAAAGTCACAATGAATGAAGAAGTCCCAGATGAAGAACAACAAATGGGAGGTGGAGAGACGGACGGAGAAACCCAGGGGATCTCCTTTAATACTATTGTTGGTCCATTGTAAAGGCTTTGGACAAGTTTAGAGAGAGGGTGAATTAACATAGCACTTAAATTTTTTTACGGAGTTAAGATAATTGAGGTGAGAAAAAGGTCTAGCTGAATTTTTCTACAATCGAGTTAAATGCAGCGGAATATTTGTTTAAAGCCTTTTATTATCTATGTCCGTTCAGTTTGTTGATCTTCTTTGAAATATGATGTGTGAACTCAGGAACTGATCTTAGCTGAGTTTGTGTAGACAGTGTATGAAATAAAGTAAGTGAACACACAAACACAAATTAAATGCCCATAGTAAATGCGTAAGTAAAGAACACAATGTTTATAGTGGTTCCAGGTGGTGTAATCCTGTCAGTCCACTCTTCCCCTGTTATGTAGGAGGAAATTCACTAGTCTTCTTGAGGTTACGGTTACAAAATTCCTAGTTGATTGTCCTTTACTAATCTCTAGCTTCAAAATCCAACACTTGGATAACATGTAGAATTGCTGCTTCTCCAACTGTTTCATTGGTCCTTGAAGGGTAAAATTGCCTCTTCACCAGCTCCACCACAAACACAGTCTCCCTGACTGCACCTCAAATGTCCTTCACACCACCTTGGTATTTCATAGTCTAAACCTTTGATTAAATCAAAGTTTAGACTTGAATCAAGTAAGTGATTCAAATTGTGAGGGAGCTTCTTCTTCTAGATGTATCTGATTATCACAGTAAGCTCTCTTCCTTCAAGTATAATAAGTCTTGAATAATTTCCTTGAATGATCTAAATACTTGATGTTTTCTGGATTTTGCAATATGGACTTTGTAGGAGTTCTTAATGAAGTTACTTAAGAAGATGACAAAGGGAAAGGAAAAGAAGCTGAGACTTAGTTTCTATTCATGTATTGTATTTTAATACCATGTACTCTTGTAACTCAAACCATCAATAATATATCATTTTCTTATTTCTTTTGTGTTTCATCTTTTTGCATTGCTTTTTTAAGGAGGGTGTTGACATCATCAAAGAGGGGAAATTGTTGGAAATAAAATTTATGTTTTGATGATGATTCATCAGTTATTCAATTATTGTTTTTAACCCTTTGATGAAGTGTCATAACTAGCTGTTATAGTGCAAAGGAAAAAGACATCTAGAAATAAATGTATATGAATTAGAGTCTGATACTTGTATAGGTTGATCAGACAAGCATTGTAATATAATAGGATAGACTTAGAAAACTGAGAATATACTAAGTTTTCATATGAAGAAACTGACTTTATCAAAGGAACATAGTACACTGTTGGAACTGAAGAAGGTAAGTTCACTGAGGGACACAGACTCAGTTGGCTTATCTAGAAGTTGAAGGCTGAGGGAACAAACTCAGTAAATGAAGAACAAGAGGGACACAGAATCGGTTATTGAAGAATGAAGAACTGAGGGTTCAAACTCGTTTGTGAAGATTAAAGCCGAGACTGTAAGGTTAGAATTCAGGCAAGACTGTGATGACCTGAACTGACTTTCTGGATCTTGTATCAAGGCCTAAGATACACAAGGACAATGATATCTTAGATGATTTAGGAGTTATGGTGTACTCTGATCAAGTCAATATGGATCAGATGGAAATAGAGTACTAAGTTTTGAAGAAGAGTAAAAACTCAGTTAACGCTCTAAATTGAAAACTGACTCGCTCAGTTTTCTAAAGCTTAAAATTGACCATTCATAAACTACTATGTTTTAGAGCTGAAGACATCCAAAAGATGAAGAAGAAATTCAAACGTTACAACTCAAGCATTTTCATTGGATGATATACTGAATCATCAGAACGGTCACTGACAATCAACAGAGTAGCAGGACCATCAACGGATACAAGAATTCAAATTAAAATGATAATGAACGTTGGAATGACCCCTATAAATAGACCACTTCTATATCAAGAAGGAAAGCGGAATTCTAAGGAAAAACATGTCAGAAAAGATTTTACTAAGGGAGAAAGTAAATTAAAGAGAATTCCTACTTTATGCTATACTGCTATATCCAGATCCAAAGAAGCATCAAGATCAAACACTTGAAGAAAAACAGAGCTTCAACAAATCATATACATCAAGAAGAAAAAGCTCAACTCACAAGTTGAATCATAGTTATTGATTCAAGTCTCAACTTTGATTTTATCAAAGGTTTTAGACTGTGAAACACCAAGAAGGTGTGAAGGACAATTGAGGGCAGTCAGGAAGACTGTGTTTGTGGTGAGCTGGTGAAGAGGCAATACAACCCTTCAAGGACCAGTGGTGCAAGCAGTTGCAGAGCAGCAATCTTAAACGTTCTATAGTTGCTTAGATAGTGAAACTAGGGATTAGTGAAGGACTACCAGTTTGGAACTTTTTGTAACCGGATACCTCAAAGGAATCTAGTGGAATTTTCCTCCGCGTCACAGGGGAAGAGAGGACTGACATGATTACACCACATGGAACCTCTATAAACTCTGTCTTATTCACTTATTTACTTTATGCATTTATATAGTGCATTATATTTTATATCACATCAGAACATAAACTCAGCAAACATCAGAAACTGAGTTAGCACTGCATTCATCTTGGCAAACAGATAACTGAACAATAGAAAGGCTTTAATATATCCACTGCCGGTTAACTCAGTTTGAGCATAAGTCAGTTAGATTTATACTCAGCTAAGTTAGCTTAACTCCATACAAGTTTAAAGCTGAACCTAAGTTGTTTCAAATCAAGGTTTTGGGGGACAAGTTTATTCACCCCCCTCTAAACTTGTGTCAGCCTTTTTAAAGGACCAACAGTTACGACTGACGTAGGCAATAACTTTTTATGACATACGTAGACTGTATCAATAAAGATGACTAATACAATGTATCTCCAGATGTGTATGTACTTCAGCTTTATGAAATTCAGTTATGTATTTTAGAAAACTTAGTTTCGCTAGTCAGTTCCACCATTCCTCAGTGTTGAGTCAACTTGTCAGCATGGATACCAAAATGTTTTGAAGTCAGTTTTGTAGATTTCAGCTTTAGATATGTCTTCATTTGTCAGTTATCCTTCCTGCAAAACAAATTGAGTTTTCTTCGGTACCCGTACCTGTTTGGGTCCTTTGTGGTTAGTTCTTGAATTAACTCTGCAACCATGTGAATATGGTTTCCTTTTGAATTAACCTCTTCTTCTAGTGTTTTGAACATTTTTAAAAGAGTATTCATTTCTTTTAAGTACATTTCTTGACATTTGGGCTTATTCTTATTGTTGGATCTATCATGTTTCATATAGGTCTGCTGTCTTGGATTGACAATTCTGTATTGAGGTTTGACCTTATGATCTTTGTGAAACTTGGTTGATCTAGCAATAGGAGTAGGAACATCCCAATCTTCATTAGTAGTAAAAAGTATCCCTTCCCCCCTGAATATAGTGTTCCTTGAATGGTAACATTCTTTGGGATAATAGGTTCAATTGGTCTGTTGGTAACTAACCTTGGATCAGTTTTTCCATACTTAGCCTTTTGCAGAGTTTTCTGCCCAATCTGTCAGTTTGCTGGGTTCTAACTGATCTTCCAGTTATGTTAGTTTTTGCATAAGACTTTGCTGAGTTTTTGTCAGTTCTATTAGCTTCAGCAGTTTTCTAAGATCTAGACCTTAGTGCAGCCACAAACTTAGGAGCAGCTAAACTAGGTCCAATCTTAGAATTATGTTAATTATCAAAACCTAAACCTAAGCCAGTTTTCAAAAAAACCCTAAGCCTGATCTATCTCCATATGGCTTTCCTGGTTTGAATTGAACTTTCGAAGTTGGATTTGCTGTTGACTCAGAGATATTTATTACCTCAACTTTATCATCTTGGATCTCAGTAGATCTAACTTATTGTGTTCTGCTATTAGATTTGATAAACTTGAGTTCAGCATTCAATCGTAAATTCCAGTCTTCAGTGAATCTCTTTCCTTCTTCACATTCTCATAACTCTTTTGAGTTACCTCTAATTCTTTTAGGAGTATGTCAAGAGTTTCATTGACTTCTGAATTTTTGTGATTGACTATGGCATTAGAATATTTTCACATAGAAGCATTTACCTCCTCATAGGTTGTGCTTATTTGATCTTATGCATTCTGATCTTCAAGCATTATTTGCTTCCCTTTGCTTGGCTTTATGTTGTCTTCTGTTTGGTCAGCTTTGAATAGAATGATTTCTTCATCAATTTCAATGTGATTTGTTGGTGCAAAGCTTATTGACAAAATTTGAGTTTCATCACCATTTTCTGGATCAGCGTGACTTTCATTGTGAATAACTGTTTGCAGCTTGGTTCATCAACTAGATCTTCAACAAGTGCTTCAAGTAGTTTTTCATTTGTGTTAGCATCAAAATCCTGCAACTTACTTTTGAATCCATCAAACTTAAAAAATGAGCAACTATGCAATCTTCTAATGTGAATCTGTGAGTCCATAATGCAAGTTTTAAAAACAAAATTCCAAAGAGACTAGTGCCAGTTACTTCTGACATAGCTTGACTAACAATTGATCTCTCCTGGCATGAAGGCCTGCACCGATACTAATTGATGGTCCCTTGTAAAGGCTTTGGACAAGTTTAGAGGGGGTAATAAACTTGTCAGTTAAATTTTTTTACGGATTTAAGATAACTGCGCTGAGAAAAAGGTTTAGCTGACTTTTTCTACAACTGAGTTAAATGCAGTGGAATATTTGTTTAAAGACTTTTATTAGATATGTTCGTTCCGTCTATTGATCTTCTTTGAAATATGCTGTGTGAACTCAGTAAATGATGTTAGCTGAGTTTGTGTAGACAGAGTATGCAATAAAGTAAGTAAACACACAAACACAAATTAAATGCTGAAAGTAAATGCGTAAGTAAGGAACACATAGTTTATAGTGGTTCCAGGTGGTGTAATCCTGTCAATCCACTCTTCCCCTATTATGTAGCAGAAAATTCCCTAGTCTTTTTGAGGTTACGGTTACAAAATATCCTAGTTGATTGTCCTTCACGAATCCCTAGCTTTACAATCTAACACCCGGATAACAGGTAGAATTGCTGCTTCTCCAACTATTTTACTTGTCCTTGAAGGGTAGAATTGCCTCTTCACCAGCTCAACCACAAACACAGTCTCCCTAACTGCACCTCAACTGTCGTTCACACCACCTTGGTGTTTCAGAGTCTAAACCTTTCATTAAATCAAAGTTGAGACTTGAATCAAGTAAGTGATTCAGCTTGTGAGTGAGCTTCTTCTTCTTGATGTATCTGATTAGCACAGTAAGCTTTGTTCCTTCAAGTATAATGAGTCTTGAATAATTTCCTTGAATGATTTGAATACTTGAATTTTTCTAGATCTTGCAATATGGACTTAGCATGAGTTCTTAATGAGATTTGTTCCTCTTTAATTCTTTATCTTCATGCAATGCTTGCTTATTATGAATTCAGAAATCCGCACCTCTTCTTGAATGATAAGTGCTCTATTTATAGGGGTCATTCCCACGATTGAATTTGAATTCTCATAGTCGTTGGTGGTCCTGCTTAGTATATGTCAGATATCAGTGTCTTTTCTGACAATGACAGATATTCAACCAAATAGATAGTATGATCTCCAATGTTCTGTTTAACTGATTGGTTGATTAAATGAGTTCTTGATTATCTCAGTTTCTCTGAGCTAGAGCATTAACTCAGTTTCTATTCTTCTTCAATGCTGAGTAGTCCTCATTTATCTGGTCTTGAAGTTTGAGAGATCAGAGTACACCATTTTAAACTTGATACTAACTAAGATCACATTGTCCTTATGGATCTTAGACCTTCAATAGAAGATCTGTAAAGTCAGTTCAGGCCATCATAGACTTACCTGAATTCTAACTTTATAGTCTCGGTGTAGTCTTTATAAAAACTGAGTTTGTCCCATCAGCCTTCAGTCTTCTAAACAGAGTTTGATCCCTCAGCCTTCATAAAAGAGTTTGTCCCCTCAACCTTGATTCTTCAGCTTTGAACATGGTCAGCTGAGTTTGATCCCTCATCAAACCATTCTTCATCTAATCTGAGTTCTTAAAACCTATCTATTACAGTGCTTGTCTGATCCAACTTATACATTGATCAGACTCTAGTAAATCCTATACAGTTTTCTTCTAGACATCTTTTTGCTTTGCACTATAAAAACTAGTTATGACACTTCACAAATGAGGTGAAAATAAATAAACAAACAAGTGATGAATCATCATCAAAACATAATTTATTTACAACAATTACTTTATCTACGAGCTCTTGTAACTCAGGATCTATTTCAAAATGCCTAGTTCTAGGTCTTTTTATTTCGGATTCAGACTCGGACGCAAACGGTTCTTCTACAGAAGCACTTGATGGGGATGCTGCCATTATCAACAAACAGAAATGAAATAAAAAATGAAAGGGAGAACATATTCTTACTTGTAGTGATTTGAAGATTGGAGAAGAGAAGGAGAGAAATTAGCGATTGATCCCGGTCTTCTGATTTAAAACAATATAGAGACAGTGAGGGACAATTGATACGACAGGGGTTATAAACCCTGAACACGTTATCAGAAACCGTTCCACTTCAAATGGCGTATGCAGCAACGCCTCAAATCCCAGGACAGTTATAACCGCGTGATAACGGAACTCTGCCACTTCGCAAGAGAAAAGTTTTTAAAACCTATGTCTAAATGACACATGTCGAACTACACCTCTGAACAGACCTGACCTAACCTCAAGAGCTCAGCTGGGACTCGGGGGATTATGACGGAGGACGGATTGAACCTCGCCATGTGTCATTTCCTCATTGACTAAACAATAAATGAAGCTAGAGAAAATATGACACTAAGGGCCAGGGGCCCCACTTCATACCTAAGGACCAATCTAATTTGAAGGTGGGAGATCGCCTGACCCACTTCCTAGTCCACCGTAGGTCGGTCAGGGTGCAAAGAAGTTGGATCAGGGCAGTTCGGGCCATAACGGCCTCAGGGGCTCGGCGCAGGTCGGCCAGATCGATCCCCGGTATTTAGCCCACTTGCTTATAATAAACGATAATTATGGGAAGATCCTTCCCTCATTAAGACTCTGATCCTATTATTCAAATATAACCGTGTCTCTCTCCTAAAATCAATGGATTAATACGAAAAGAATCCCCAATGCTTAAGGAACAAGTAAAAGGGACGAAGAGTCTTCTATATAAACAATCCCAAGGAACAACGAGATACTTGATTCCTGATTCATATACATGATACATAGGCAACTTGAGATTCAATTTTTTAGCCTCAGTCTAAAAGACACCAAATACTTCTTACTTTTTAGGATTTTAGTCTAGTTCAAATTATCACTACGGTAATTTCGGCCCGGATTATTCCACAGACGATATCCAGCATCGTCAGAGATTGATCGCATGCAGAAAATTCCTTATGCTTCTGCAATTGGATCCATCACGTATTCTATGTTGTGCACAAGACCGGATGTCGCATTTGCTCTGAGTGTCACGAGCATGTATCAGGCTAATCCTGGTGAATATCATTGGATTACAATATCCTTAAGTACTTAAGAATGACTAAGGATGTATTTCTAGTTTATGGACACTCGGAACTATAAGTGTGTGGATATGTAGATGCGAGTTTTCAGTCTGACATAGGTGATAGAATATCACAATCTGGGTTTTTATTCACTCTTAACGGTGGAGCAGTCAGCTGTAAGAGTTCTAACCAAGAAACGGTTGTTGATTTTACTACAGAAGTCAAGTATATTGCAGGCTTAGAGGCAGCAAATGAAGCAATGTGGATCAAGAAGTTCATAACTGGACTTGGTGTGGTTACCTCTATTGAAGGTCCAATAACTTTGTGTTGTGACAATAATGGAGCGATTATTCAAGCAAAAGAGCCAAGGTCTCATCAAAGATCCAAAACATGTATTAAAGCGTTATCATTTGATTAGAGATCATTGATGGAGAAGATATAATGGTAGATAAGGTCCCGATGGATAAAAATATAGTTGATCTAACCAAAGCATTGTGACAAGTTAAGCATTAAGCTCATGTACATTCATATGGACTTAGGGATATGAGTGATTAGTTTTAGGTCAAGTATGAGATTGTTAGTGTAGTGCCCTAAACCCAATCGTGTCGGGTCTTTATTTGTACACTTTATTGTTTATGTATAAATAAAATGGCATATTGTTATCTTTTGATTTATTTTATTTAATTAATTATAAGATAACGTCTTTAGAATTAATTCATGATAAAGAAATCATATAGAAATATGATTGATGAGAACTTGATTCACGGTAAAAGATTGAATTCTTAAACTACTCTAGTCATAGTATTAATAAATGGGACATTATTAACACAGATAGACTAACATGTATTAGGTGTCTTCTATTTTATGAATATAGTATTGGATCTCATCCATTAAAGTGTACCGACATTTGGACAGGTACGTGGACGTGTATTGAGAATACGTTTGTTGGATTGACCCGCTAATATAAATAAGTGTCATTAATTTCAACGGTTGTGTAATTGTCCTTATACCAAATTTCGTCATAATATCAAGGTGTGGATTATTATGTTTTAACTATATTTTGTTATTTATTAAAGTGTGATGCTCGTATGGTAGAGATTGGATGTAATTATAGAGCATACGTAGATTTGTGAGTCAATCAATGGGATTCACCGTTCCTAATGGTGGGAATGAATATCCAAAAATGGCCATCTTATAAGAAATGTTTTATTCTTAAAAACATTGCAGAGTGGAAGTGAAAGGTTCACTTCAAGACAATATTATATTTTGAATATAAGAAATTAGTCAGTTAACTATGACACACAATTTATGACTAATTGGATATTTATATGGTGAAATGATGTATTTACAAAGTATCCATTATAAAAATGATGTGATCGAAGATGAGATGTTTTGGCTTGGATTCCATTATCTAATATTCAAGAATTGTCTTGCTTTGTCCTCTTGTACCGACGGTGGGAAGTATTCGGTGTAAAGCAAATCTTTGAACTCTTTCCAATCTGTAATCTTTCCTCGGCTACTCTCTATTTCCTCTATCCAATTTTTAGCCGTCCCGAGCAAGAAACCAATGGCTAACTCACGTTCCTACAAACTTTTTCAAATCTTCTTATCCACATTTCCACCTTTGCCGGGTCTACATTTCAAAAGAAGTTTTGCATACGATCCTCTTCAGCCTTGTGTACTAATCTACTGCACCTACATGATCTTGTACCGGTGGAAAAACTGAAGGGATAACTGATAGATCAACAGGTGGATAAACAGGAGGATTAACTGGTGGGTATCCAAGGGATGCTTGAGGCCCTTCTACTCTGATATTAAAAACAAAAAATGAATCAGAATGGGACCTTCTTGCTTATCAGCATAAGGAGATTTATTCTACGCATTTCTATTGATTGGCAGATCGGTTTATCGTATTGAACTTTACAAGAGTGAAAAGGTTTTGTTTGCGCGGGGCAAACAACATAGATCTTTTGACTCTTTATCTAGAAATTTGGAGCCGATATCAATCAAATAATTCCCTTTTCGTTTCATGTTCACGGATTGCGATTTGCAGATGTTTTCTTTCCCGGTAAGGAAACGATCTCAAATCTTTAGCTTGGGTTAGGACTAGCCTTGTTTATTTAGAATCGAGATGTTAGTAAAGAAAGGTAAAGTAACAAGGGAAACCTTCGTTTCATTTTCCGCTAGGCACGACTCTATCCTCTATCCGGATAGATATAAGTCGACAGACTTAGTTAGTAGCTATCAGAGAAGACTTTATGCCCGACGGCTAAGAAGAAGAAAATAAGAATGGTTGGTATCATGGTGGATAAGACTGGTAAGGAGGAGCTACAGGTGAGACAGAGTGATAGAGGTGGTATCTTTGGTGATGAGGTGAAGCATGGTAAGTTTGGTGAAGTCCATAAGGTGGGTAGCCATGTTGTGGTTCCATTCTTGGAGATGGTGGTATAATGGTAAGTTGAGGTGGATAACTTGTAGGTGGAGGGTAGAAGGTTTGCTGAGGTGGATGAATTACCGGAGAAGGAGGGTAACTTACCGGTACATATGGGTAGGCAACACTAGCTTGAGATGGGTACACCTCAGTCACATGAGGTAGATACACCGGTGGTATGTCTCCTACAATAGTGACCGATACAGATCCTCCAACATGCCAACGAGGTCCTTGGTTGAGGGGGTGTTCCTGATGAACTTGAGGTGGTGGTTGTTGCTGAGGTAATAGATCAATCCTTTTCCACCTGTCCCACAACTACCGTTTGTTCTTCAAACTGAGCTTGATTCTAATTAGCCTCTAGTTGTGCCCTTGAGCTTTCAACACCACAAACGCCTCTGTGGGTTACTACCATTCCGAAATATCAAGGAAGATCAGAACAGTTACTAAGTGGTCTAAAGAGACCTTATCTTAAAGAAAGGAAGCATAGGACAACAAAAAAGCTTCTTTCCGATACCAACTGTAACGCCCCGTTCCTGGATACCGAGTCATTATCCGAAAAAGAACGTTCGACACGTATAACATTAAATAAATTTAATATTATATGTATGCATTTACGTTGTCGTATCGAGTTAAACAAAATGGAAGCTAAAAGACTCGGGTAAAAACCATACATGCTGCTAGAATACAAACCGTCCAACTAAAGATAAAAAGGTTGACTTATAACAACGAAAGTTAAATCTTACAAAAAACGATGTCTCAAAGAAAATATCAAACTTATCTTACAAAAGTCTCAAAAGAAAAATACAACATTTGGTTTGAAAAGGAAAGCAACATAGTTTGATACAACATAGATAATAAAAGAAACAGGAAATCATCAAGCAAAGCATAGTATATCATCAGACGTCATCCTCAAAGTCCTCATCGAACTCCGGCTCAACCTATTTTATCTTCTCACCCCACAAAACATACAAACGAACATGCAATAGAGGTAAGTATAAAAGAACTTAGTAAAGAGGTAGAAGATATTGAACAATTATGTTTCACAACGAAGGGTTCCCATTATTATTAATCAAGTTGTCTTTTGAAACTCGACTCGAACTCTAGGGTTCACTTCATGCTCATCAACATGTCGTGAGATCCTACTTGTTTCTAGCTTAGCTTATCTTTTTCACATCAGTATTCAAGGGCACTACGCATGGTGTTACTCGTCACGAAGCAACAATTGCAACATATTAGTGGATCACACCAATAGCCACGGGCTAGCCCCAATAGTGTGTGTGTGTTTGGCAAAGTCCCTCCGTACTTGGGGTCTTAGTAACCTACAGAGTTATTCACTTTATACTTACCACACGACACATCGCGATATAGACTTATGTCTTACCAAGAATAACATGATGTTTAGTTTTTTAACTACACAAGTATGTATATTATTAATCGTTAACTAGCCAACTAAGTGTTTTCAAGTCAAAAACTCACTTAACAATTATACTCCCTCACATAGACAACTAGACACAACATCCTTAACACATACACAGACATTGATGGATACTAATCCATCAAAGCACAAGGCCAATCATGCTCTTCCGACGACCCCGAACTTCAACTCTTAGAAAGAATCCATTCGGTGCCGGAACTAAATGCATCAGAAGCTTAATCATGGATTGTTCATGTTTATATAACGTTAATAGATCAAGAAACAACATTCTATACCCAACTCGGAGCCTTAGAAAACCCAAATCCAACATGAAAGGCCTTTGGCGGACGCCAGAACAAACCAGAAGCTCAACAAAAATGTTCAGGTTAAGACTGGCGGACGCCAGTCCCTTTCCGGAAGACGCCGGAAACGCCCAAGCCACATTGCTGCCTCTCTGACCATTCCCGGCGGACGCCAGGAACGTCTGCAACCCAAGAACAGCAGTTTTTCTACACTTTATCGAAACCAATCCAATTCCCAACAAATTTGACAGCAAATTTACACTAAAACAACAGAAAAACATGCACACAACATCACCAAGCATTATAAAACTATAGTTACCCAATAGGAAGACCTCTTACTTGATTAAAGCAAAATCCAGAGCAATCTTCAAAGCACAACTGCCCCAAAAACAGATTCTTCAACTTAAAACCTTTGTGATCAACAATTGGACAAGAAATAATTGTGATCAAAAGCTTCTATACAGTTAGAACTACGAATTCAACCAAACGAAACCTTGAAACTTGATCAAATATTGGTGAATCCAAAACTAGGGCGAAATTCATACCTTGATAAAACTTGGAAATTTTGATATCAAAACGTTTCTTGTCCTTTCACAATTTCAGAACTCTACTCGAATTTGAAATTGACCAAGAAACTTGTGAGGAATTTGAACAAGTCTCCCAGCCTTTCTATTTGCTCAAAGGTAGAAGTACGAACAAACCGGTGAATCCACTTTTCTGACAACTCCCTTGCATCATGGGAGTTTTGTTTTTCCTGAAAATAACATCCAATTCATTAATGCTAATAATTAATTCTCATTAATTACAATTATTTCCATTAAATTCTTTTTTTATAACTTAATCCACAAATATAATGAATATAATATTTCGTTTTCGCAAAATGACGCATCTGTCATTTTTCCGAAAATAGGAATATTACAAGATCGGGAAGAAAATCCTTTTGACGCCAAAACGAAATGGGAATCTCGTGTAAAAAATTGTCACATGTAAAAAATTTTACCTACAACTTCATCGAAATGGGAATCTCCCTGTCTTAAGGAATCATTAGAACATAGAAATAAAAAGAGCAGGACAATTTAAATGACTTTATGCATGCTTGTCATCATATCTTGAATATTATTCAATAATGACAGCTGGACTGTGGAGTTTCGAATTCCGTAAATGGACAACTTCTTTCAGTATCTTGGTGTAATTGCTCGATATACAGAAACCCGAATCCGGATCCGATCCATAATTGGATCGTCAGATCTGATTCATAGCACCGATCGAGACGCTCGATCATGCACAACGGAAGCTACGAATAAATTCGCATGCGCTTTTACCACGATATGATCCACATAAATAATTAACGTAACTATGAGAAGGGTTGAAGATTTACCCAAAAGGAAAGGGAGACGCAATCGACCAAGGGGAGAAGCCACAGTCTTCCGGATTGTATCTCCTAGCGACGACTGTTGGACATCGATCCTCGCCGTAGAACCTCCTTGAATATGCTAAGGAAAAAACCCTAGGTTTTTCTTCTCTTAATGGCTAGAATAAGAAACTAATTTTTCCCTTATGTTTTATGAAGGTGGTGCAAATTATGATGTGCTATTGTGTTGGGAGGACTCTTTTTATATAAAAAAATAACTAGTCAAGAGAGAGTTATCATTTTCACAATACATTTACCTATTTCCATAAGGAAAATATATTTTTCATAAAATAAGAGATAATCTTTAAAAATGAGATAATGATTATAAAATCAATCTCTTATTTTTCATTTAATTATCTAACAAATAAATAATTAATTAATTACACGTGTAACATAATATAGGAAAATTTCTTTTCCTAATTTTCTCACAAAATAATGGCGCCACTTATGCCAATAATTTTAGTAGAAAATGCCTTTTCTATTTTACATATTATTCACCAAATAAATAATATTGCATATTCATTAAATAGACCAACTAATTTATTCTAGAGGTTACACAAAACGAGAAAACACTCGCATGTTAGGAACCAACCCGGGGACCGTGGACCTATAACCAGTAGCTACAATTAATTGAATAAAATTTTCATCGAACAGAATATTTCTACTCAACTTATTAATTCCGGAATTACGCCACCATAAATCTGAAACTGAACTCTATCGATTGTATATAACTTATTCTCAAAGCGTCGAGTCGATAAGTGTCCATTGATATAATCATTACATACAGACTAACCCTCCATAGACTATCCGTAATGAAGCGGGAATATTTCCGTAAACCTTCTTCATTACATCTTATCCTTATTTACCATTAACCCACTAGTGATCAATTAGTACATAATCAATATGAACTCCGCGGATCGATCAGTTTCTAGGATTAACAAATAATGGGATTGTCTTTCTACTTCCCGCGGGAAGGAATGGATTCCATATCTGTGAGACACACACTCCTCACTCATTCCAGGATTGTGCCAACGTGAAAGTGATTCGGACCGTGCATCTTAGCAATCTTTAATGAACACATCAAACTCTATCTTGAAACAAGCAGGAGTCTGTAATCACTTCAGGATTAAGGTTAATCCATATATGATCATCTTGTGATTTAATAAGATTTCTCAATCACGGAATTATATGAGAAATGCAGACTAAATCGGTCCAGTCCTATATGAATTCATCATATATAAATGCCCCACTTAGATAACCAATATCGACGGTCCGGATAAGACGGTCACACCTTAAAGTGTTTTGGACGCATTAATGGTAGTTTAATCAATAGACCCCATACTTTGATTAAGTTCACCACGGACTAACAATTTAAGTGTATCACCATAAACTTAATCCTCACGTGTGACACACACTAAGTTATATGGCTACATATGATACAACTTGGGGTTTTCAGTAGTGTATTACTTATAAGCACGAAGCAAATAATAAGATGAGAATAAAACTGTCATTTATTAATTATAAAAATAATTACAGAAATTGTCTTTCGGGTGCTACTTCCAACAGTAATGGCAGCCCATGATTCTAAGGCACTAGGTTACTTGATTAACCTCTCCACTCATTTTGTGGGACATGGGAGTGGTGGCCTTTTCGATTAGGGTTTAACCGTTTTTTGAATATCATTCAATAATCATTTGATCGCTTTTTATTTCACCCCTATACCTTAGAGTTTGTTATGTGCAAACTATACGGGCCTTCTGCACCCCCTTCCTACCCCTACCCCTACCCCCTACCCCTAGTGCAGTGATACATCATCAAAGACAAATTTTACACAAGACGGCTACAACCCAACAACAATTTTTCACAACCTTTCTACCCACATATTGGAAATGTTAAAAAGAATAATTAAAAAAAAAAAAAAATTTGATTAGTTAGAATTAAGGGAGATGAAAATTCACCTGAGCAGCAGCATCATTGGTTTGAAAAAGGAGGGATCTTGATATTGCATATACACCGCACGTATTACGAATCCATGTGCTATTTAAGGAGATGACGGTCACCGACAAATTTTGCTTCGCTCATTACCCCGATCGGATTGTCGCCGAATGCTAAAACTCTATCCTTAAATCGATTCTTCATAACCCGTCACAATTTCAATGAAATTAACCAAAACTTTTTGATGCAATCGATAGATCGTGACCAGAGATCTAAGAATGAGAAAGAAAAAAAAAACATAAGGGAAAGAAGAACAAGCACATGAAGCAAAGTCTAAGGGCACTCCCAGCAGAGTCCCCAAATTTTATGCTTCAAATAATATAAAATAATACATATCCCTATTTTACAATATCTCAATTCAAAAACCTCTACAACAGCATCCCTATCCTTATCCCTATAACATTTCAAATAATATTAAATAATACATATTCTACCTCACAACCCTATTTATACACATTAAATATTAATTATTTCACTACAGCAGCATCCTTATCTCTATCCCTATAATTTTTAACAATTAAATATGTTAGGGCAGTGAATAGTGCATCCCCACAAGTAGGGATGCACTGTTCATATCCCTAAAAATATATAGGGATAATGCCTCTGCTGTATGAGCTATTTGAGGCAAAACTCTATTTTTTATCTTCATTTTAAGGATAGGACACCGTATAAGGCTTCTGCTGGGAATGCCCTAAGTCATCTTCTGTGTTTATTTTTTAATTTTAATCTTTTTTTCTTTTTTTTTGAGTACGTTAAGTCATGACCGATAACTTGTTTAAGAGGTTAAAGTTTTTTTTATTTTTATGGTAAACAATATCTAATAATGTATTACATTAGTGTAACGATTTATATTATTTCAGTATTGATCTAACAGTAAACAGGAACATCCAGTTTTTGGAGCTGTTACAATACCAGTAAATAGAAAAGACTTGTAAAATTTATTTACATTAATCAAGGGAGAGAATGGCAAGCGGATTGATTAAAAACGTGTTAACTTTATTATTACTTTCTATAAAGAACTACGATGATTACTAAGTTTCAAGACCACAAAATTTAACCACCTTAACATTACAACTTTACAGGTTTCTGAGATGGGAACTTGAGAAACCATAAAATTGCTACACCGTTAGCACGATTCTGCCAAGCGAACCTGAAAGAGTGCAAAACCATATATCAGTATAGAACTCACTAAATAGCTGTATTAGGGGAAAAAGGAAAGGGACCCGTTAAAGGCACAACCAGCTTGATGTGGCTCCGCAATGAAAATGGACTTTTTCTACAAGTCGTTTACGAGAGTCAAACTTTTTTAAACGTCGATTTTCAGCATGGTGTCGTGTGATAGGTGTGGTGGTGCATTTAAGAACCCTCGTAAGAACCAAAAAAAAAAGTGCCAATTAAGGTTTTACTTCTTTCAAAAATATGATTTGCCACGTCAAGGAAAGCCGTTGCATCTTCAGACATCCTCGAGACTCTCTCGGCCTCTTTGACTGCTTCTGCTGCAACAAATGTTTTATTCTCTATATCAGAAATCCAGGAGGCAGCATTGACAGAAGCTTGTTCAGCAGTATCACCATAGCCAGGGCTATGAACCTGCCGAGGCAGGGGGGGATCATTCGGTTTTGGGACTGGAGTCTTTACACCCTTCATTCTGTAGGAGTTATCAACCTGTGACAGGTCTTCCAGTTAAATGAAAGCAAAATAACTAATCATTAAACTAACCTGTAAAGAAGAGGGTGTGGAATTGCTGTGATCTTTCACTTAACAAACTGGAAAAGATAAAAACGCAGATCTCCAATCATGCATATAATGAAGATTCATGCCGTCTTTTAGAATAATCAATTAAGAATGCTGAGTGCGGGAAAGACTACCTTTTCAAGTTTCCCTTGAGCAACTAGTCTTCTCAACCGGGAGCCTACTAGCCTTCTGAAATTTGGGGCCACATCATGCTTTTGCTGAAACAGAGGTATCAAGAACAAGCCTGATTTGAAGTTTATATATATCGATGATAATATTCTCAAAATGTTTGAAGTACACAAGAATACGATGAAAAACATGTATAAGAAAGAGTATGGCAAGAGTACGATTACATATGACAGCATGTGTGACGTGGTGGAAAACATTTGTGCTGTCAAAAGCACACAGCTTGAAATTCCCAATTGCACATAATGTATCCATGAATAATAAGTAGAACGTAAGATCCATGAAGAAAGGTTTGGCCTAGCTACTACAGAGATTGGAAACAAAGGCAGCAACACATTATTTCAAATAGATAGATAAAATCTACTTACCTCTATAAAGCTAACAATTGCGCTCGTGTCTGATCCAGTAGGATCGCTTATGTTTGAGAGTGCTTCATATATAATCGCATCATATCTGACAAAATACAATATAACCGGCAACAAACAGTAACGAACATGATTTGAATCTATGTAGCTTTCTAGTAGACAAATTGAGTAAATAGTTTTGCTAGGATCGGAATCTACGGACGGAGAAACATAGGATCAGATTAATTACAGTAACAAATGATCAGCAAATTGAATAGTAAGTAACTCACTTTGAATGTACTTTTACATCAACCTTGGAGGTTGAGGTATCATCAACAGAAACATCCACAGACACATCCTCTACAGGCGTAGTAGCAAAAGTAAGGGGAAGAGGAGGAGGAGGAGGAGGAGCCGCCTGTGTGCAAGGCAACGTCAAAAGCAACGGTGTTGGTGTTGGTGTTGGAGAAACAGTTACAACAACATCAGTATTCACTTTCAGTTTTTGTGTCTTCCACTTGTCTCTTGGTATGGAGCCATTACTAGCACTTACAGTCAAATTCCTCCATTTATCCTACATACATAAAACAAGGAAAAAGAAGCCACAACCATGAATCGCAACTTAACAAGGACCAGAATCATAAAAAAAAATTAAAATTAAAAAAAATATGTTACCTTCAGATCGATATTGGAGCGAGAGAAAAGGAGGTGGCTGAATTCAGGGTCTCGTTGGATATTTTTCCACTTGCCGGTGCCGTGCTTTTTTACGCCAGCTCTGAGGGCTTCTTCTTCTTCCGAAGTCCATTTTTGCTTTGGATTTCCCATATTTCTTCCTCCCACTCTCTCCACTTTATCCCTGGAGCCACATAAGCAGAGCAGCCCTGCTGCGGTGGTGGTCTTCTGCCCCTTAAACCCTGCCGACTAATGCGTGTTATTTTTTTTTTTTTCCTTCTCTGAAGATGAAGAATTATTACTTAAGTCATCACCGGAAAAAAAAAAATTGCATGAGATCATCTGTTTAAGTTGTGTTTCTAATTTTTGTGTTTAAGTAAAAATTATATCGTTTTATTTATATTTAAATTTTATGTTTTGTTAGACACCGAAATTAGACACACAACTTAAAATATGATCTCATCCCAACATAGTCTAGTTCTATACAAATACGCACCTAGAAGGCATAAAGCAACATCAGTGGTTTTATGGTGGTCCAGGACCACCATGTCATACTTGTCCACCAATGAAATGTCTTATAAGAAGGGTAAAAACGTAAATACATGGAATTTATATTTTACACGGTGGGCCCTTGTGTTATTTGTTGTTTTTCTATTGGTCCTGGATCACCAAGTCATCATTGGTCCAGGACCATAATAAAATTTCTGAAGCAACATAATATCACCAACATATAATCTATTTGCCGAGCCAGCGGAATGCGTGTTTTTATTGTTTTATTTGGATGGACTATTTGCGTCTTGTCTTTTGTAGTTTCCTCCTTAGCCGGTTTTGCTACGAGGTATGTAAGGCATTCACATCAAAAGCATTACTTTATCTTTAAAATAATATAAAATAGTATATATCTCTGTTTTACAACATCTTTATTCAAAACACTCCACAACAAAGATCCTATTTATACCAAATATCATTAAAATGGTGATAGTCTTTCCACAAACGGGATACACTATTCATCGTCTCTTAAAAATAAATAAGGATGAGAGACTTTGTGGAGATATTTGAGAAAATTTTCCATTTTTTATCTTTATTTTATGGATATAAGACTATATGCGCTTATGACATGAATGCCCTAAGGTAACATAGTACGCAACGAGTGACCAGGGCCGGCCCTGGAAAATTTTAGGCCTTCGACTATGTCGTCGAATTAGGTCTTTTAGTTCGACGTAGTTTCTTTTTTCTTCCAAAAAACATAATTACAAAATATAACTTCAATATCGCGTTTTTAACATTGTAATTTTTTAGACATTTATCAACTGAAGTAATTTTTTTTGGGCCAATTAAAATTTTTTTTGGCCTTTATTAACCACTCTATTATGTTAGATTGGATTGGATATATACATTTTTTTTTAATTGCCGGAACATGTAAATTCGGGCCCCCAAAATTATTAGGCCTTCAGCCGCCGCTTCCTTTGCTTACAGCATGGGCCGGCCCTGCGAATGAAACAACATTGATCTGCACTGTTAATGTTGTTAGATTTACATAATTTAGACATATCATGATCAACGATACAGATAACCGTTGTGTCACTCGTTATGACAGAATTGTTGTGATTGTATCATTACTCATTAAGAATCACATGTATTTTTATTTTTTATTTTGTAACCAAGAACCACTTGTTTTAAGACTTCTCTACATGATCATCATATAGTTTATTGTGGCTAAGAGCCAAAAATCCATTCTTTATAACATAACTAGCTAAAAACCCGTGCATAATGCACGGGACAATTAGAATTTATAAAATAAAAAGAACTCTGATAATACAGTCATACAATAATATCAACTTTCAACTTATGTGCCACTTTACAATCATTTTAGCCATGATAAGTTAATATCAAATGAACATATGATATAAAATTTTGATTTAGTTTTCGGGCCGTGGAAAGAAATAAAATTATAGCATGCATAAGAAGTATTCATCACATGCGTAAACATAAGACATAAAAAAAATGAACAAAACACATTGCGTCAAATAACAAAGAAAATTAAACTCAACATCATTGAAATCTATACTATAATAAGGTTCCGGTGAACTCCTAGCCGCCATCCTCTCGGATCCAAATCCGAATGGCTGCGCACCAAATGTCAGTCGATCGGAGCCAAGAGGAGAGAGAGACCTCCTTCAGAGAAGTGTGAAAAGACAGAAAGAAACTGATTGTCAAGCCTCGTCGTCGGTCTGGAAACTACGAGTGAAGTTGACATCGTAAAAGGGAGGTATGCTGACTCTGCCATTTATATTGGGGAAGATGAAGATGACGAAATGGGAGCATACAAAGAAGTAATATAAAATTTCATCGGGTTAGAAACAGATAAAGATGCCCTGGTCATTCCAAAGGAGGAATGCCTTGATCTATGGCGCCCCTATAGAAAAGCTCTTATAATCAAGTTTCTGGGTAAATCCATTACGTACAAGTTCCTGTGTCAAAGGCTTTCAGATTCACCGACCTAGAACATGGATTTTATATGATAAGACTCATGAGGAAGGAAGACTACGAGATTGCCCTGGAGAATTGCCCATGGGTGATAATGGGGCATAACCTAGCTGTTCGAAAATGGAGACCTTTTTTTCAACCGGATGAGGAGACCATAAATACCACTCTTGCTTGGGTCCGATTTTCCAGCCTGCCACTTGAAATCTTCAAGGACCACATCTTGATGAAATTGGGTAACATTGTGGGACGAGCTGTCTGAATCGATCAAAAAACTGCATTCAACGAAAGAGGACGATTTGCGAGAATATGTGTTGAGGTGAATCTCGAAAAGAGACTAAAATACTCAGTGGTGATTAATGGGAGGAGGTTCAAGATAGAGTATGAAGGCCTCCAACAAATTTGTTATACCTGTGAAAATTTGGGCACAGTAAGGAGACATGCCCTTCTGGTCTTGCAGAGGAACGATAAGATGGTGGGTCTGCTTCAAAGGGAAATCAACAGCAAAAAAATCAAGGGCCTACACCAGAGAATCCATATGGCCCGTGGATGATCGCAACTCGGCGAAGAAAATGGACCCCATGAAAAAGTAAAACTGGGCAGACGACTCATGTCATTGAAAATGGCAAAGAAAAAGTTAACGAATCCTTTGAAGTCATACAAGAGGATACCGTCGAAACCCAACAACAGGTTGAGAGCCACCAGACTGCTGTGACCACAGAGCTTCAAGTTTCTGGGTCAAGATTTGAAGTCCTTATGGATGAAGAGGAGGAAACAATAGGCATACATGATGTGGTACGTAAATTAAGGGAATCTGTTAGGCAGCTGGAGTCATATGGAGGTACACCAATAATTAAAGTTGTACATAAATCATCTACAAGCCGTTTAAATAATAAGGATAAACAGGTATCTATTGGATCTAATGCCAACAAACAAGGGTCAAGAAAGCGGCTAAGGGAGGCAACAGATCGAACCAGAAATCTTCTGATCTGGGAAAAGCAAAGGACCAAAGATCGGAGTTAGGAATTCAAGGGCAACAAATGAAGAGATCGGCCTCTTCTAAGCAGAAAAATACGCGAGATCAGTCCTTTCGGATTTTTCGTTTGATACCAACCAACATGTTGCCAATGTCAAAAGTAAACCTCCTGATGTTGGGCAAAATGCCTGTGATGAGAAAAGGCTCACTCTAGGCCTTAATCCCCTCTATGAGGTGGTGGTGGTGAACGCCCACCCTCATACATAATTTTCTTAAGAAGATTTTTCGTGGAACAGGAAGGGAGCCAGTTCCGTATTCAAAATCTTAGATTAGTTTGGAATTAGGATGATTTGTGATAGTCGTTTTGATTTTTGTTTGCTTACATAATTTGTGGACTTACACTATTTTTTATTAATAAAAGATCGTTTTTCAAAAAAAAAAAATAACAAAGAAAATTAACAAAACACATTGCATCCCAAAAAATACCGAAATTATCACACCAGGCAACCAACATTTGAGAGATGCTAATGACATTGACAACAAGCATCATGAGACCATCATAAGCGAATAGAGATCCAAAGAGAGCAAAAGATACTACCAATCAACATTATATCAATCTTTAAATGGTCATCATCATCAAGTGGCGAAGACGGCAATAAATCTAAGATACATACACCAATTACATTCCAAAAATATATAAAAACAGAAAGACCAACCTATTACATTCCCCAAAAAAAACAGAAAGACAGTAAGAAAGGATGAAATTTATAAAAAAAGATTGAGCCAATTACCTTCCATCTAAACGGAAGTGATCATAGCTATGTAAATGATTGTATGTGTTTTAAACCAATGAGCCAAATTCTTTTATGTTTTACATTTTGAACTATCTCTTTCGTCTAAACTTTCTTTCACCAATGTACATGTATGCATTTTACTCTTTTATGTTTTACATTTTGAACTATCTCTTCCGTCTGAACTATCTTTCACCAATATGCATGTATGCATTTAATTCTCTAAGCATATATGTGTATAATTTTTTTATCGATTGCAAAAGCCGTTATTAAGATTGAATAAAAAAACCAATACAATAGGTTTTTTTTACTGTACTGTCCTGTTGAAACATAAATGAAAATAATAAATCGTATGAATACCCAATAAAGCATCTAAAAAAGAACTTGAAAAAGCACAAAGCAAATATATATGAAAGCTGAAAGTAATTGGAAGGAAAGTATAACTTTTATTGATATGGTTTTCTCTGGTTTCGATTAAGTGCATCAGAGATACTATATATGTATAGGTTGTAACAAAGCTTAAAGATAAACATGCTAGTAGTCTTTAGGGAAAAAAAATCTAGTGTAGTCTTTATCTAGGCCCGATGATTAAGAATAATTTCAAAGAACTCTACTGGATAATTTTAATAACTCTAGCATGAATAACTCCGACTTGCTTCACTCCAACTTAAGTCAAACTGGTGTAGACCGGCTTGCTTCACTCCGGCTTAAGTCGAGCTGCAAGTAGACAACTTTATCAAGAAAGACAAACATGTGTTTGAACTTGTAAACTCTTGGATAAACTTATCGCTTCACACGTCTTGACTCATAACAATTTCTTTACTTATGATCACTCCAAAATCTCTTCCTTATCACTCCTATTGCTCATGGCTTGATCCAATGAGGGCTCAATTGTCTTTGTGTTTTAGATATTAGATTTTGGCCTTTATTAGTATCCATTACAATGGGGTACCAAAATCAATGGACATCATATCACCTAAGAAGAAAGGAATACAATAAACTAATTCTCAAATCTAAGACAAAAATAAATAAATAAATATATATAATTAAAATTATATGACCGTGCAACAGAACCCCATTTAGTCATTCTTCAATGCAGCAAACGGAACTTAATAAGATTGAATAGAAACACTTAACCAACCACCGATGTTGTAGAGAGCACGACAACATCAATGAATTTCAAACAAAACTATGTTCACCATTTTCACCAATCCAAGTTCCCGACCTTCCCAACAATCTTTAATATAAACTCTTGTACTATCAGCTTTTATTTGCTATCACTCCACATAGTTTGAGAACAAAAATTGTAGAAACACAACACAATGTTTCAATTGATTCAACGCACACAAAGACACACTTTGTATTAGAAAGCTTTGTTCTTAAGTTTCTCACTTGGTTGATACAATTACAATCACAAACATCACCTATTTATACGGTACACTACTCACATATGAACATATATGAATTACATTGTCAATAACATGCTTGGAAAGTCTTTGGACGGTGGATGGTGGACGGTGCAGCCATTGATACAGAAGTAAGGCTACACTCATAGAGATTTTGTTCACATCTCTACATTGCCTCCATTGAATCAAAATCTTCAAACTTCATCATTCCAAGCATCTTCACCAGTTTAGTAAATGACTCCATCTTCAATGGTTTTGTGAAGATATCTGTAACTTGTTTTTCAGTTGGACAATAATCAATAACAATCTCTTTTCGACGAACCAACTCTCTTATATAATGATATTTGATATCAATGTGCTTGCTACGACCATGAAAAACAGGGTTCTTTGATAGTCAATAGCTGATGTGTTGTCACAATAAATCTTCATTGGTTCAGATTGTTGATGATGCAAAAAATCAAGAATGCGCCTCAACCACACCGCTTGAGTAGCAATTCTTGTGGTTGCCATATATTCTGCTTCTGTTGTTGACAAAGCAATCACATGTGTTTCTTCGACGACCACGAGGAAACGCTGGATCCCAAGAAAAATGCATAACCTAACGTGCTTTTTCTTTGAACCGTGTCACCGGCCCAATCACTATCAATGTATCCAACAAGAGAAATATCATTGCATACTAATAAAATATTCCATTACACTGTGTACCTCTAATATATCTATATCCGCTTAGTTGCTTGTAAATGAGACTGACGCGACGACTCCATAAAACGACTTATAAGTCCAACACCATAGATTATATCCGGCCTAGTCGAAGTCAGGTATCTCAAGTTTCCAACCAGTCTTCGAAAATATGTAGGATCAAGAAATTCGACCGCATTATTGAGATAATGAAGAGCCAAACAATCATTCCTTATGTTCTTCTCCAAAGCTTTTGTCCGTGCCTCATTTAAATTTGCAGTGGCACGGGAATGTCGAAACCGTTTTCAACGACATTCCATATACCAATGACCTCGAAAAAATCTCTCATTTTTCCGCTCCTTTGATCAAAATTATTTTTATCGTCGAAGGAAAAAACGGGACAAGATTGTATAATTCCTTTTCCTTCTGTTTAAAATAATATTTTTTTGAAAGGGTGCCAAATAATATTACGATTATGGAAAATATTGATTTGTGTATTGATTTGTTAAGATTAGTTTTGGTATATTGTGTAATATAGAAGCCCTACTAGTGACAATAAATATTGTACTCATTGATTGATTAAAGATATACGAAATACACTAACCGAAAATTGTCATGGTATCGGAGCCAGGTTGAAAAAAAAGATTCGCTGCTTTTTAACTGCTGCAGCTGAAACTTTCAGGCGACAATCGGATAGTGAAATTTACTCCGATCGTGACGAATTTGGAGGGGTTGCTCGAAATATTGTCTTCTGAAATCTGAACGGTGGAATTTCCAATTGAAAGGTTCAATTTCTCCGAAATTGCCCGCGACCGAACTGCTGTTAATTAATGCAGCAGAAGTTTTCCAGCAACGATCGGACATTGAAACGGACTCCGATCGTGACGAAATTTGGAGGGATTGTTTGAAATTTTGTCTTCTGCAATCTGAACGGTGGATTTCCGATTGAACTGTTCAATTTCTCTGAAATTGCCCGCGACCGAACTACTGTTAATTGTTGCAGCAGAAGTTTTCCGGCGACGATCGGATATTGAAACGGACTCCGATCGTGACGAAATTTTGAGAGCGTGTTCGTCTCTTTATTTGGTACAATATGAATGGTTGAAATTGGTTTTGGACAGTTCGATATCTCAGAATAAACCCGAGACCAAACTGCTGCGTTTTGGTGTTTTTTTTTGTGAAATCGACGTCTAGGGTTTTTATATTACGCAATATACCAAAACTACCCTTAATAAATCTATATACAAATCAATATTTTCACGCTCCCACTTGATGGAGTATTATGATATATTACGATTATTATAGAGAATATTGATTTATTAAGGGTACTTTTGGTATATTGTAATATAGAAGCCTTACTAGCAGCTATAAATATTGTACTTATTGATTGATTAAAGATATTCGAAATACATTGACCGAAAATTGTCAAAGAATTACAATCGGATAAGGGTTATCGAAACACCAAACAATTGGAGCAAGTGGAACAAGAGCTTTGACTTTATATTATTGAATCAACAAATTCAATGAGCTCCACGTCCTTATCCTCCTCAACTTGCTTCTTCTTTGTTAGGCACAACAACTCCTTTTAGAGAACCAGCAACTGTAAGAATTATCATTTAGAAAAAGATAATTATACGTGGCCCTTAAGTTATTTATATATTATGTTGGTAAATATATTATTGGTTTATTATTTAATTAAGGGTATTATGGGAAATCCTATGATGGTTAGGGTTTTCATCCGGAATATTCCATAATGCTTTAGGTCCCTAGTCTTGCCTATATATTGACTGCATGTGTACCATCGGTTGGTGATCATACAGAAAATAGGCATAGACCAGAAGACCTATTAGCACCGTATGCCGTCACGTGCATATGGAGTTCTTCTCTATTCCAGGGTTTCATAGACGGCTGGTGGTGGCGGCTAAACGTCTTATCAAGAGGTGAATCAACTCATCAATCGGATACTATGGTGAAGGTACGATCCTTGTTCCGTGTTATTGTAGATCTAATTGTAGGTCTAAACTATCATGTGGTATCGGAGCGGTTCCTTATAGTCATATATCCGATTATAGATCAAGTCCGTTATATTTGTTTCCGTACTCAATTTGCTTCGTTGTGCTTCTCGTGCATACACATATATTGATAATCATCCGGAGAGTTATCATTGTTGACTGCATCCATATATGTTGATTGTAACGCCCCGTTCCTGGACACTGAGTCCTTATCCGGAAATCGAAACGTTCGGCACGTATAATATTAAATAAATAATATTACACGTAAGCCTCTACTACGTCGTATCAAATTAAAGCAAACGGAAGCAAAAAGACTCGGGTATTTTTTTTTTCAAACAACCAAGAATGGAAATCAAGAACTAAAGAGGAGATGTGCTATTGTTACATTGGAAATAGAAACCAACGAATCGAAAATGTACGAATTCCAAAGTATTAAAAGTAAACTACAACATCCAATAGTAATCCAAGTCTATGAAATGAAAGGGAAATAAAAGAATAATAAATAAGATCTTCAACTCCGGCGTCCTCAAACGTCGTCATCAAAGTCCTCCTCGAAGTCTTGACTAACCTGTTCGTCTTCTCTCCCCCAAACACATAAATAAACATGCATTTGAGGTAAGTACATTGTACAAAGTAAGAAGTAGAAGCTACAACTCAATTAAGGTTATTATTAAAAGATTATCTTGGTGAGACCGACTCAATCTAGGGTTCACTACGTGCCCATCGACACGTCCTGACTATACGTTTCTCACTTAGCTTATCTTTGTTACACCATTATTCAAGGACACAATGCATGGTGAAAAATTCCACCACGAGATATACTTGCCAACTACTGTGATTGGCACCGATAATCCCGGGATCTCCCCGGTAAGCATATACGTTCAATGGATTTCCGCCACTACCCTTCAGCCTTTTGAGCCAGTAGCGTTGTCCACATTTTATGAACGTATCACATCGCCGATTTGAATCAGTGCCTAACCAAGAATAAGTGACGTTTTAGCTTTTACTACACATATGTAATCAATTACTGTGAATTAACTAGCCGTCCCTAGTGTTTTCAAGTAAGCTCCCTCACAAACCCTACTCTCTTCCCTAGACCACTAGACATGGACAAGTCCTAGCAAATACACAGACATTAATAAACTCTAGTTCATCAAAGCACAAGCCCTTTCATGCCCTTCCGACGGATCCGAACTTCAACTCCCTTTAAGAGTACATTCGGTGTTTTAACTGAATGAATCAGAAGTTCAATCGAGACTTGTTCATGTTTAATTAATATTAAAATATCATTATTAAGGGTTTAAAATAGCGAGAACATGATTATGAAACCTGAAAACGAGCTGAAACGATAAAGGCAATAAAATCAAGGTACACATGTCGAACGCCCGTTTGACTCCCTATGGACGCCCGTTCAATATCGAACGCCCGTCCACACATCCCGACCGCCCATCTGTGAAAAATGCCTACATCCTAATCAAAAATCTAACCTCAAACGCCCGTCTGCCTTGTGCAGACGCCCGTCTGAGCTACTAGGGCCGTGAACGCCCGTTTGCCTAATGCAAACGCCCGTCCGCCTGGGTTTTCCCCAAAACGCTAAATCTTAAAAAACACGATTTCTAAACCGTTTCTAGCCTAATTAACATCGAAATTAACACAGAAAATCACAAAAAAACTCATCTAACATTACCATAGCATCTAGGATCATTAATCAACAAAAAAAAACACCTCTTTCTTACATCTAACCATCTTAAACCTTAAACTAAATCTCAATAACAATAATTGAAATTGTAGGAAGAGCCTCTTACCTTTTAGCAAGCTTAATCCAAACAAAAACACAGAGAAACAGCAGCAAACTGATCCTTTTCTGCAGGAAAACATGTGATAAAACCAAACTTAGATTAGATTCGATCACATGCTTCTAAACGATAAAAACTAGGAATTGATGAGTTTGAATCCATCAAACTCGAACAAGAACAAAACTAGGGCTTAATCATACCTTAAGAAAGCTCCAACTTTCTGATATTGAAACGTCAGCCTCTTCACGACGATTCCGTTGCTTGACTCTGATCTGAAAACCGTTACGAATTGACTTAGCAATCGATTGAAAACCTCTCAGCCCTAACTCTTGCTCTCACACACACGAAGACAAATTTGGAGGTGGAAAATCTTGATTCAAAAGGTTAGGGAAAACTGATTGGGTTTATTTTCCTTAAATAGGAAAATCCCAATAATTAACCTAAATCCTTATTTTCCTTAATTACCCTTACTAATCAGATTTTCTTTCCCCATATATATATATATATTTCAAAAAATACAAATATAAAATTAATAAAATACTCAAACTCCGAATAAAAGGAACCGAACCCAATATTTTGTTTTCGCAAAATGACACGTCTGCCCTTATCCGAAAATCTGAATATTACATTCTTCCCCCTTAAAGGAGTTTCGTCCTCGAAACTAGAACATACCTGGTAAGTCCATAAAATCTGGGAACTCGCTAATCATATCGTCCTCGACTTCCCAAGTAGCTTCATCCGGTGAATGGTTACTCCATTGCACCAAAACCAAATGAATCATCTTTCTCTTAACCATCTTTTCCTTCCGGTCCAAAATCCTGATCGGTTTCTCATCATAAGAAAGATTATCTTGTAGGATCTCCGGATCATTCATGGTCTCAACATCTGCCTTGGTCAAACACTTCTTCAGCATCGAAACATGAAACACATTGTGGACTCTTGACATGGATTCCGGTAACTTAAGCTTATAAACCAATGGTCCAATTCTTTCTAGAATCTCAAAAGGTCCAACATACCTTGGGCTTAGCTTTCCCTTCTGTCCAAAACGTTTCACTCCCTTCATTGGGGAAGCTTGTAGATACACTCTTTCACCAACTTCAAATTCAAGAGGTCCTCTTCTAACATCTGCCCAACTTTTTTGTCTATCTTTAGCTGCTTTCAGGTTCTTCTTAACCAACTGAACCCTTCCTTTAGCTTGCTCTACCAACTCTGGCCCGGTGATCTGTCTTTCCCCAACTTCATCCCAAAACAGCGGCGTTCTACATCTTCTTCCATACAACGCTTCAAACGGTGGCATGCCTATACTTGCATGATAACTGTTGTTGTAGGAAATCTCTGCTACCGGTAGGTAATCATCCCATGATCCGCCTACTTCCAAAACAAAAGCTCTCAACATATCTTCAAGTGTCTGGATGGTCCTCTCTGACTGTCCATCTGTCTGGGGATGAAAGGCCGTACTCAAATCCAACTTGGTTCCAAAAGCTGCTTGTAAACTTTTCCAAAACCGACTGACGAACCTCGAATCGCGATCCGAAACAATAGAGATAGGAACTCCATGTAACTTCACTATATTATCCAGGTATAGTGTCATCATCTTCTTCAAAGGCAATCAACCTTATACGGTAAGAAATGGGCGGATTTGGTCAATCTATCCACAATCACCCAAATCGCATCATGACCTCCTCTTGTCTTAGGTGAACCGGTGATGAAATCCATCGTGATCTTATATAATTTCCATTCAGGGATATCCAAAGGTTTAAGCATTCCTCCTGGTCTTATGTGCTCTGCCTTTACGCTCTGATACCAACTGTAACGCCCCGTTCCCGGACACCGAGTCCTTATCCGGAAATTGAAACGTTCGGCACGCATAATATTAAATAAATAATATTACACGTAATCCTCTACTACGTCGTATAAAATTAAAGCAAACAGAAGCAAAAAGACTCGGGTATTTTTTTTTTCAAACAACCAAGAATGGAAATCAAGAACTAAAGAGGAGATGTGCTACTGTTACATTCTGCAACAAACTTGGCTATGTCCAGTTTCATCGAGGGCCACCAAAACTTTTCCTTCAAGTCTCTGTACATTTTAGTGGATCCTGGATAAACCGCAAATGCAATCCCATGTGCCTCTTCCATAAATCTTTGCCTCAAATCACCAACATTAGGCACACACAGGCGATCCTGATGCCAAAGGTTTCCGTTCTTGTCTAACACATAGCCAACCGTAGGCTTTTCTCTTGCAACGCGTTTCAAGTCAACCAAAACTGGGTCTTCATCTTGGTTTTCCCGAATATCATCCATCAACTCAGACCTTGCTAACAACGGTGCCACAAACTTCCGGTCTTCAATCTGATCAAAACTTCGGATTTGTAGCCCATCTAGCCTTTCTGCCACGACTTCAACACTTGAAACAGCAAACACTGTTTTTCTGCTCAAAGCATATGCCACTACATTTGCTTTACCCGGATGGTACTGAATATCCAAGTCATAATCCTTTACGAACTCCAGCCATCTCCTTTGTCTTATGTTCAAATTCTCTTGGGTAAAGAAATACTTCAAGCTCTTGTGACCGGTGAAGATCCTCGCCTTAACTCCGTACAAGTAGTGCCTCCAAGTCTTTAGGGCAAACACTACTGCTGCCAACTCTAAGTCATATGTTGGGTAATTCTTCTCATGCACCTTCAACTGTCTGGATGCATAAGCAATCACCTTCCCTCCTTGCATCAACAAACAACCCAAACCTTGTCCCGAAGCATCTGTGTAGACATCATAATTATCAAAGATCTCCGGAACTGCCAAAACTGGGGTTGTAGTCAACTTCTTCTTCAACTTCTTAAAAGCCTCTTCACACTCACTGGTCCACTCAAACTTTACATTCTTTTGAGTGAGCCGGGTAAGTGGTGTAGCTATCTTCGAGAAGTCTTGTACAAATTTCCTATAATATCCAGCCAAACCGAGGAAACTTCTAACCTCTGAAACGGTAGTCGGTCTGGACCACTTCTCTACTGCTTCAATCTTGGCAGGATCAACCTTAATGCCATTTCCGAAATGACATGACCCAAGAAACTCACCGATTCAACCAAAAGTCACACTTAGAGAAGTTTGCATACAAGCGGTTCTTATTCAAGGTCTCCAACACTATCCTTAAATGTTCCGCATGCTCCTTCTCATCCTTAGAGTACACTAGGATGTCGTCTATGAATACTATCACAAACTTATCCAAATATGGCATGAAAACACGCTACATCAAATCCATAAATGCGAGATGGAGCATTAGTGAGTCCAAAAGGCATAACCAAGAACTCATAATGTCCATACCTCGTACTGAAGGCCGTATTCGGTATGTCCGCTACCTTGATCTTCAACTGATGATATCCTGACCTAAGATCAATCTTGGAAAACACTCTCTTGCTTTGAAACTGATTAAACAAAACATCAATCCTTGGGAAAGGGTATTTATTCTTGATGGTGAGGTTATTCAATGCTCTGTAGTCTACGCACATCCTCATACTACCATCATTCTTCTTGACAAATAACACTGGGGCTCCCCAAGGCAAAGTACTAGGCTGAATTATATTCCTCTCCAGCATGTCCTTAAGCTGAGCTTTCAACTCTTTCAATTCAGCCGGAGCCATTCTGTAGGGTGCCTTAGCAACTGGTGCCGCTCCTGGTATCAACTTGATCTCAAATTCACTCTCTCTATCCGGCAAGTTTCCAGGTAACTCCTCTGGGAACACTTCAGGGTATTCTTTGACTATAGGGGTTTTCTCTAACTCGGACTTCACTTATTCCACATCCACTGCGTACAACAAGTAGCCTTCACAACCTTTCTAACGAGCCCTTATAGCCTTAACCGCTGAAATTATCGGATGACGCTTCTTGCTAGGCTTGTACACATTGCCCTGATAAGTCTTATCGGATTTTCCGGGTATTTTAAAGGTCACTTTCTTTCCTCAGCAATCCAGATGGACAAAATTCTCAAATAGCCAATCTATTCCAAGAATCACATCAAAGTCTGAAAAGTCTAAAACCGTTAAGTCACTTTTGCATCGGTATGATCCCACTTGGACTTCCACTTATGGTATCATCCTAGTTACCTTTGTTACCTTTCCTAACGGTGTAGTTATCTCCAAGGTGTTTCTTAAGGGTTCCGAGGGTAGATTCAACTTCTTAGCTACCTTAGTCGACACGAAGGTATTAGACGCTCCCGTATCAAACAAAGCTCTGACCACTAGATTATCTAACATTATCGTACCTAAGATGCATATTCATTCATTTAAATAAAATTACAGCATGAGTAAACATGCTATAAAAATATCTTAACAAAATAAACAACAACGATAAGGTACCGAGATAACATCATCCTCTCGGTTTCGCATCTACAGCATCGACCGCAAAAACACGAACCGGGCGACTTGGGCCGCCTTTTCCATTCCCTTGCCTCTGTACATTCGAACTCTTTGTTGGAAACATCTTAGCAAAATGCCCTAGCTCTCCGCGCGAGTAGTAGCGGCCTTTGTATTAGCCTTACACTCACCTGAGTGATTCTTGTTGCATTTAGGGCAACCGGTGCTCCGGTTGGTGGTTTACTTCGCAGGGGCTGTCGTCTTCTTAAAATTTCGTTGCGGTGCTCCCCGGTTATTGCCTTGGCTCATGACAAAACTCCTTTTGTTCCCAATAACAACTGTGGCCTTTTTCCTGAATGTCTCAACCTCTAAGGCCTTATTCAACAACTCAGCCATATTCTTGGCTGTGAAACCTAACATACCAGACTGTACCTGATACGATAACCCTTCCTTGTATAGGGCCATCTTTCTCTCTTATACCTTTATTAGCTCTGGGTAAAATCTTCCCAACTCGTTAAACTTGTTGGTGTACTTGCGATACCGTCATATAGTTACCCCGCTTAAGCTTCAAAAACTAACTTGCCATGTCCGCTTGCACGGTGGCCGGAAATTACTCGTTATAAAACATGGCCTTAAAACCTTCCCGTCCGTCACTTTACCATTATCGCTTCGTATAGCATCTATCCATGCTTATTTGCACCCAAAAGGAAACTAACCGCCAACTGTGCCATGTCAGTCTCAGGGGCATGTATGTTCCTACATGCCTTCTCAAAACTTCTTAACCATTCTTCGGCCTTCGAATGCTCAAAATTCCCAAATAAATCCTGGACTTGGTTCCTTCTCAACCTTGTATACCGATCTGGCGGCGGTGCCTGCTCGAAAATTGGTCTAAGCGGTGGGGCTTGTGGGTACGCCTGGAGGGTATCCATAAGGCACTTGCAGCTGGTACTGGGGTTGTTGTGGGTATGGTGGAATAACTTGGGGCTCAGTCTGATGGGGGTAGTATGCCTGGTGGTAACCCTGATGGTGTTGTGGTGTAGGCTATGGTTAGTGGAAACCAAAGGGTGGGTAACCAAAACCTTGCTGAAAGTCAAAACGGGGTGACAGAGGTACAGTAGGTCGATGGGTGTGGCCTACTGGAGGTGGATAGGGGGTCTGTTGTTGTTGGTGAAACACTAGCGGTGAGGGGTGGCTCACTAGTGGAGGGTAAACGGTCTGTTGGTGTGGGGGGGTAGCTTACTGGCAGTGGTACTGAACTTACTGGAACCTCACTTACCAAAGAAAACGGAACCAAACTTCCCACATGCCACTGCGGGTGTTGCTCCTGACGAGATCGTAGTGGCGAATTCCATTGGGAATTCGGTGTGGGGGTCTCCGTATGAGGGGGTGGTGACAAGCTCCGCTGAGGTGGATGATTCGGCCTCACAACACCGCCTCCTAAGACTGGTGTCGTACTCTCTCGTCGAACTCCAGAGGTTTCTGCACCCGCTCCAGTTCTCGTGAACACCATCCTGATGATCAAAGAAAACCAGAACGTTACTAAAAGATCTAAAGAAACTTATCTTAAAAGAAAGGAAGCCTAAAAGACGCTTCGTATCTGATACCAACTGTAACGCCCCGTTCCCGGACACCGAGTCCTTATCCGGAAATCGAAAAATTCGGCACGCATAATATTAAATAAATAATATTACACGTAAGCCTCTACTATGTCGTATCAAATTAAAGCAAACGGAAGCAAAAAGACTCGGGTATTTTTTTTTTCAAACAACCAAGAATGGGAATCAAGAACTAAAGAGGAGATGTGCTATTGTAACATTGGAAATAGAAACCAACGAATCCAAAATGTACGAATTCCAAAGTACTAAAAGTAAACTACAACATCGAATAGTAATCCAAGTCTATGAAATGAAAGGGAAATAAAAGAATAATAAACAAGATCTTCAACTCCGGCGTCCTCAAACGTCATCATCAAAGTCCTCCTCGAACTCTTGACTAACCTGTTCGTCTTCTCTCCCCCAAACACATAAATAAACATGCATTTGAGGTAAGTACATTGTACAAAGTAAGAAGTAGAAGCTACAACTCAATTAAGGTTATTATTAAAAGATTATCTTGGTGAGACCGACTCAATCTAGGGTTCACTAAAGTGCCCATCGACATGTCGTGACTATACGTTTCTCACTTAGCTTATCTTTGTTACACCATTATTCAAGGACACGATGCATGGTGAAAATTCCACCACGAGATATACTTGCCAACTACGGTGATTGGCACCGATAGTCCCGGGATCTCCCCGGTATGCATATAAGTTCGATGGATTTCCTCCACTACCCTTCAGCCTTTTGAGCCAGTAGCGTTGTCCACCTTTTATGAATGTATCACATCGCCGATTTGAATCAGTGCCTAACCAAGAATAAGTGACGTTTTAGCTTTTACTACATATATGTAATCAATTACGGTGAATTAACTAGCCATCCCTAGTGTTTTCAAGTAAGCTCCCTCACAAACCCTACTCTCTTCCCTAGACCACTAGACACGGACAAGTCCTAGCAAATACATAGACATTGATAAACTCTAGTTCATCAAAGCACAAGCCATTTCATGCCCTTCCGACGGATCCGAACTTCAACTCCCTTTAAGAGTACATTCGGTGTTTTAACTGAACGAATCAGAAGTTCAATCGAGGCTTGTTCATGTTTAATTAATATTAACATATCATTATTAAGGGTTTAAAACAGTGAGAACATGATTATGAAACCTGAAAACGAGCTGAAACGATAAAGGCAATAAAATCAAGGTACACAGGTCGAACGCCCGTTTGACTCCCTATGGATGCCCGTTCAATATCGAACGCCTGTCCACTAATCCCGAACGCCCGTCTGTCAAAAATGGCTACATCCTGAATAAAAAATCTAACCTCAAACGCCCGTCTGCCTTGTGCAGACGCCCGTCTGAGCTACTAGGGTCGCGAACGCCCGTTTGCCTAATGCAAACGCCCGTCCGCCTGGGTTTTCCCCAAAATGCTAAATCTTAAAAAACACGATTTCTAAACCGTTTCTAGCCTAATTAACATCAAAATTAACACAGAAAATCACAGAAAAACTCATCTAACATTACCATAGCATCTAGGATCATTAATCAACAAAAAAAACACCTCTTTCTTACATCTAACCATCTTAAACCTTAAACTAAATCTCAATAACAATAATTCAAATTGTAGGAAGAGCCTCTTACCTTTTCAAAGCAAGCTTAATCCAAACAAAAATGCAGAGAAAAACGACGACAAGGCGATCATTTTACGCGCGGGAAAACATGTGATAAATCCAAACTTAGATTAGATTCGATCACATGCTTCTAAACGATAAAAACTAGGAATTGATGAGTTTGAATCCATCAAACTCGAACAAGAACAAAACTAGGGCTTAATCATACCTTAAGAAAGCTCCAACTTTCTGATATTGAAACGTCAGCCTCTTCACGACGATTCCGTTGCTTGACTCTGATCTGAAAACCGTTACGAATTGACTTAGCAATCGATTGAAGACCTCTCAGCCCTAACTCTTGCTCTCACACACATAGAAGACAAATTTGGAGGTGGAAAATCTGATTCAAAAGGTTAGGGAAAACTGATTGGGTTTATTTTCCTTAAATAGGAAAATCCCAATAATTAACCTAAATCCTTATTTTCCTTAATTACCCTTACTAATCAGATTTTCTTTCCCCATATATATATATTTCAAAAAATACATATATAAAATTAATAAAATACTCAAACTCCGAATAAAAGGAACCGAACCCAATATTTTGTTTTCGCAAAATGACACGTCTGCCCTTTCCCGAAAATCAGAATATTACATTCTTGCCCCTTAAAGGAGTTTCGTCCTCGAAACTATAACATACCGGTAAGTCCATAAAATGCGGGAACTCGGCGATCATATCGTCCTCGACTTCCCAAGTAGCTTCATCCGGTGAATGGTTGCTCTATTGCACCAAAACCAAAGGAATCATCTTTCTCTTTACCATCTTTTCCTTCCGGTCCAAAATCCTGATCGGTTTCTCATCATAAGAAAGATTATCTTGTAGGATCTCCGGATCAATCATGGTCTCAACATCTGCCTTGGTCAAACACTTCTTCAGCATCGAAACATGAAACACATTGTGGACTCTTGACATGGATTCCGGTAACTTAAGCTTATAAGCCAACGGTCCAATTCTTTCTAGAATCTCAAAAGGTCCAACATACCTTGGGCTTAGCTTTCCCTTCTGTCCAAAACGTTTCACTCCCTTCATTGGGGAAGCTCGTAAATACACTCTTTCACCAACTTCAAATTCAAGAGGTCTTCTTCTAACATCTGCCCAACTTTTCTGTCTATCTTTAGCTGCTTTCAGGTTCTTCTTAACCAACCGAACCCTTTCTTTAGCTTGCTCTACCAACTACGGCCCGGAAATCTGTCTTTCCCCAAATTCATCCCAAAACAGCGGCGTTCTACATCTTCTTCCATACAACGCTTCAAACGGTGGCATGCCTATACTTGCATGATAACTGTTGTTGTAGGAAATCTCTGCTACCGGTAGGTAATCATCCCATGATCCGCCTACTTCCAAAACACAAGCTCTCAACATATCTTCAAGTGTACGGATGGTCCTCTCTCATTGTCCATCATGCGGGGATGAAAGGCCGTACTCAAATCCAACTTGGTTCCAAAATTTGCTTGTAAACTTTTCCAAAACCGACTGACGAACCTCGAATCGCGATCCGAAACAATAGAGATAGGAACTCCGTGTAAATTCACAATATTATCCAGGTATAGTGTCATCATCTTCTTCAAAGGCAATCAACCTTATACGGTAAGAAATGGGCGGATTTGGTCAATCTATCCACAATCACCCAAATCGCATCGTGACCGCCTCTTGTCTTAGGTAAAACGGTGATGAAATCCATCATGATCTTATCTCATTTCCATTCAGGGATATCCAAAGGTTTAAGCATTCCTCCTGGTCTTATGTGTTCTGCCTTTACGCTCTGATACCAACTGTAACGCCCCGTTCCCGGACACCGAGTCCTTATCCGGAAATCGAAACGTTCGGCATGCATAATATTAAATAAATAGTATTACACGTAAGACTCTACTACGTCGTATCAAATTAAAGCAAACAGAAGCAAAAAGACTCGGGTATTTTTTTTTCCAAACAACCAAGAATGGAAATCAAGAACTAAAGAGGAGATGTGCATCGCAACAAACTCGGCTATGTCCGGTTTCATCGAGGGCCACCAAAACTTTTCCTTCAAGTCTCTCGTACATTTTAGTGGATCCTGGATGAACCGCAAATGCAATCCCATGTGCCTCTTCCATAACTCTTTGCCTCAAATCACCAACATTAGGCACACACAGGCGATCCTGATACCAAAGGTTTGCGTTCTTGTCTAACACATAGCCAACCGTAGGCTTTTCTCTTGCAACGCGTTTCAAGTCAACCAAAGCGGGTCTTCATCTTGCTTTTCCCGAATATCATCCATCAACTCGGACCTTGCTAACAACGGTGCCACAAGCGCCGGTCTTCAATCGATCAAAACTTCGGATTTGCGCCCATCTAGCCTTTACGCCACGACTTCAACACTTGAAAGCGCAAACAACGGTTTTTATGCTCAAAGCATCTGCCACTACATTTGCTTTACCCGGATGGTACTGAATATCCAAGTAATAATCCTTTACAAACTCCAGCCATCTCCTTTGTCTCATGTTCAAATTCTCTTGTGTAAAGAAATACTTCAAGCTCTTGTGACCGGTGAAGATCCTCGCCTTAACTCCGTACAAGTAGTGCCTCCAAGTCTTTAGGGAAAACACTACTGCTACCCACTCTAAGTCATGTGTTGGGTAATTCTTCTCATGCACCTTCAAGCATGTCCGGATGCATAAGCAATCACCTTCCCTCCTTGCATCAACACACAACCCAAACCTTGTCCCGAAGCATACGTGTAGACATCATAATTATCAAATATCTCCGGAAGCGCCAAAGCGGGGCTGTAGTCAACTTCTTCTTCAACGTACGAAAAGCCTCTTCACACTCTTTGGTCCACTCAAACTTTACATTCTTTTGAGTGAGCCGGGTAAGTGGTGTAGCTATCTTCGAGAAGTCTTGTACAAATTTCCTATAATATCCAGCCAAACCGAGGAAACTTCTAACCTCTGAAATGGTAGTCGGTCTGGACCACTTCTCTACTGCTTCAATCTTGGCAGGATCAACCTTAATGCCATTTCCAGAAATGACATGACCCAAGAAACTCACCTGATTCAACCAAAAGTCACACTTAGAGAACTTGGCATACAACTGGTTCTTATTCAAGGTCTCCAACACTATCCTTAAGTGTTCCTCATGCTCCTTCTCATCCTTAGAGTACACTAGGATGTCGTCTATGAATACTATCACAAACTTATCCAAATATGGCATGAAAACATTTGCATCAAATCCATAAATGCGGATGGAGCATTAGTGAGTCCAAAAGGCATAACCAAGAACTCATAATGTCCATACCTCGTGCGAAGGCCGTATTCGGTATGTCCGCTACCTTGATCTTCAAGCGATGATATCCACGACCTAAGATCAATCTTGGAAAACACTCTCTTGCCATGAAACTGATTAAACAAATCATCAATCCTTGGGAAAAGGGTATTTATTCTTGATGGTGAGGTTATTCAATGCTCTGTAGTCTATGCACATCCTCATAATACCATCCTTCTTCTTGACAAATAACACTGGGGCTCCCCAAGGTGAAGTACTAGGTTGAATTATATTCCTCTCCAGCATGTCCTTAAGCTGAGCTTTCAACTCTTTCAATTCAGCCGGTGCCATTCTATAGGGTGCCTTAGCAACTGGTGCCGCTCCTGGTATCAACTTGACCTCAAATTCAATCTCTCTATCCGGCAAGTTTCCAGGTAACTCCTCTGGGAACACTTCAGGGTATTCTTTGACTACAGGGGTTTTCTCTAACTTGGGATTCACTTGTTCCACATCCTTGCGTACAACAAGTAGCCTTCACAACCTTTCGACGAGCCCTTATAGCCTTAACCATTTGAAATTATCGGATGACGCTTCTTGCTAGGCTTGTACACATTGCCCGATAAGTCTTATCGGATTTTCCGGGTATCTTAAAGGTCACTTTCTTTCCTCGGCAATCCGGATGGACAAAATTATCGGATAGCCAATCTATTCCAAGAATCACATCAAAGTACGAAAAGTCTAAAGCTGTTAAGTCACTTTTGCATCGGTATGATCCCACTTGGACTTCCACTTGTGGTATCATCCTAGTTACCTTTGTTACCGTTCCTAACGGTGTAGTTATCTCCAAGGTGTTTCTTAAGGGTTCCGAGGGTAGATTCAACTTCTTAGCTACCTTAGTCGACACGAAGGTATTAGACGCTCCCGTATCAAACAAAGCTCGACCCTTTAGATTATCTAACATTATCGTACCTAAGATGCATATTCATTCATTTAAATAAAATTACATCATGAGTAAACGTGCTATAAAAATATCTTAACAAAATAAACAACAACGATAAGGTACACGAGATAACATCATCCTCGGTTACGCATCTCAGCATCGGCCGCAAAAACACGAACTGGGCGACTTGGGCCGCCTTTTCCATTCCCTTGCCTCTGTACATTCGAAATCCCCTTTGTTGGACACATCTTAGCAAAATGCCCTAGCTCTCCGCAGTAGTAGTAGCCGCCTGTATTAGCCTTACACTCACCTGAGTGATTCTTGTTGCATTTAGGGCAAACTGGTGCTCCGGTTGGTGGTTTACTTGCTGCAGGGGCTGTCGTCTTCTTGAAATTCTATTGCGGTGCTCCCCGGTTATTGCCTTGGCTCGTGCCAAAACTCCTTTTGTTCCCAATAACAAGCGTGGCCTTTTCTGAATGTCTCAACCTCTAAGGCCTTATTCAACAACTCGGCCATATTCTTGGGTTGTGAAACCTAACATACCGGATTTGTACGATACGATAACCCTTCCTTGTATAGGGCCATCTTTCTCTCTTCTACCTTCATTAGCTTTGGGTAAAATCTTCCCAAATCGTTAAACTTGTTGGTGTACTGCGATACCGTCATATAGTTACCCTGCTTAAGCTTCCCGACTTGCCATGTCGCTTGCACGGTGGGTGGAAAGTACTCGTTATAAAACATGGCCTTAAAACCTTCCCAAGTATGTCACTTTTCCATTCTTGCTCTGTATAGCATCTATCCATGCTTGAAATTTGCACCCAAAAGGAAACTTACCGCCAAGCTGTGCCATCTCGGTCTCGGGGACATGTATGTTCCTACATGCCTTCTCAAAACTTCTTATCCACTCTTTGGCCTTCGAATGCTCAACATTCCCAAAGAAATCCTGGACTTTGTTCCTTCTCAACCTTGTATACCGATCAGCGGCGGTGCTGCTCGAAAATTGGTCTAGCTGGTGGGGCTTGTGGGGTTTGGAGGGTATCCATAAGGCACTTCTCTTGGTATTGGGGTTGTTGTGGGTATGGTGGAATCACTTGGGGCTCGGTCGATGGGGGTAGTATGCCTAGTGGTAACCGTGATGGTGTTGTGGTGTAGGTATGTGGTTGGTGGAAACCAAAGGGTGGGTGACCAAAACCTTGCGAAAGTCAAAACGGGGTGACAGAGGTACAGTAGGTCGAGGGGTGTGGCCTACTGGAGGTGGATAGGGGGTCTGTTGTTGTTGGTGAAACACTAGCGGTGAGGTGTGGCTCACTAGTGGAGGGTAAACGGTCTGTTGGTGTGGGGGGTAGCTTGCGCGGTGGTGCGAACTTACCGGAACCTCGCTTACCAAAGAAAACGGAACCGAACTTCCCACATGCCCTTGTGGGTGTTGCTCACGACGAGATCGTAGTGGCGAATTCCGTTGGGAATCCGGTGTGGGGGTCGCCGTATGAGGGAGTGGTGACAAGCTCCGCTGAGGTGGATGATTCGGCCTCACAACACCGCCTCCTACGAATGGTGTTGGACTCTCCGTCGAACTCAAGAGGTTTCTGCACCCGCTCCAGTTCTCGTGCACACCATCCTGATGATCAAATAAAACCAGAACTTTACTAAAAGATCTAAAGAAACTTATCTTAAAAGAGAGGAAGCCTAAAAGACGCTTCGTCTCTGATACCAACTATAACGCCCTGTTCCCGGACACCGAGTCCTTATCCGGAAATCGAAACGTTCGGCACGCATAATATTAAATAAATAATATTACACGTAAGCCTCTACTACGTCGTATCAAATTAAAGCAAACGGAAGCAAAAAGACTCGGGAATTTTTTTTTTCAAACAACCAAGAATGGAAATCATGAACTAAAGAGGAGATGTGCTATTGTTACATTGGAAATAGAAACCAACGAATCCAAAACGTACGAATTCCAAAGTACTAAAAGTAAACTACAACATCCAATAGTAATCCAAGTCTATGAAATGAAAGGGAAATAAAAGAATAATAAACAAGATCTTCAACTCCGGCGTCCTCAAACATCGTCATCAAAGTCCTCCTCGAAGTCTTGACTAACTTTGTTCGTCTTCTCTCCCCCAACACATAAATAAACATGCATTTGAGGTAAGTACATTGTACAAAGTAAGAAGTAGAAGCTACAACTCAATTAAGGTTATTATTAAAAGATTATCTTGGTGAGACCGACTCAATCTAGGGTTCACTACGTGCCCATCGACACGTCGTGACTATACGTTTCTCACTTAGCTTATCTTTGTTACACCATTATTCAAGGACACAATGCATGGTGAAAATTCCACCACGAGATATACTTGCCAACTACGGTGATTGGCACTGATAGTCCCGGGATCTCCCCGGTATGCATATACGTTCGATGGATTTCCTCCACTACCCTTTAGCCTTTTGAGCCAGTAGTATTGTCCACCTTTTATGAACGTATCACATCACCGATTTGAATCAGTGCCTAACCAAGAATAAGTGAAGTTTTAGCTTTTACTACACATATGTAATCAATTACTTGTGAATTAACTAGACGTCCCTAGTGTTTTCAAGTAAGCTCCCTCACAAACCCTACTCTCTTCCCTAGACCACTAGACACGGAAAGTCTAGCAAATACACGAGACATTGATAAACTCTAGTTCATCAAAGCACAAGCCCTTTCATGCCCTTCCGACGGATCCGAACTTCAACTCCCTTTAAGAGTACATTTGGTGTTTTAACTGAACGAATCAGAAGTTCAATCGAGGCTTGTTCATGTTTAATTAATATTAACATATCATTATTAAGGGTTTAAAACAGTGAGAACATGATTATGAAACCTGAAAACGAGCTGAAACGATAAATGCAATAAAATCAAGGTACACAGGTCGAACGCCCGTTTGACTCCCTATGGACGCCCGTTCAATATCGAACGCCCGTCCACTAATCCCGAACGCCCGTCTGTAAAAAATGGCTACATCCTAAATAAAAAATCTAACCTCAAACGCCCGTCTGCCTTGTGCAGACGCCCGTCTGAGCTACTAGGGTCGCGAACGCCCGTTTGCCTAATGCAAACGCCCGTCCGCCTGGGTTTTCCCCAAAACGCTAAATCTTAAAAAAAAACACGATTTCTAAACCGTTTCTAGCCTAATTAACATCGAAATTAACACAGAAAATCGCAAAAAAACTCATCTAACATTACCATAGCATCTAGGATCATTAATCAACAAAAAACACCTCTTTCTTACATCTAACCATCTTAAACCTTAAACTAAATCTCAATAACAATAATTGAAATTGTAGGAAGAGCCTCTTACCTTTTAGCAAGCTTAATCCAAACAAAAACGCAGAGAAACAGCAGCAAACTGATCCTTTTCTGCAGGAAAACATGTGATAAATCCAAACTTAGATTAGATTCGATCAAATGCTTCTAAACGATAAAAACTAGGAATTGATGAGTTTGAATCCATCAAACTCGAACAAGAACAAAACTAGGGCTTAATCATTCCTTAAGAAAGCTCCAACTTTCTGATATTGAAACGTCAGCCTCTTCACGACGATTCCGTTGCTTGACTACGATGCGAAAACCGTTACGAATTGACTTAGCAATCGATTGAAAACCTCTCGGCCCTTAACTCTTGCTCTCACACACACGAAGACAAATTTGGAGGTGGAAAATCGATTCAAAAGGTTAGGGAAAAGCTGATTGGGTTTATTTCCTTAAATAGGAAAATCCCAATAATTAACCTAAATCCTTATTTTCCTTAATTACCCTTACTAATCGATTTTCTTTCCCCATATATATATATATATATATATAAATATTTCAAAAAATACATATATAAAATTAATAAAATACTCAAACTCCGAATAAAAGGAACCGAACCCAATATTTCGTTTTCGCAAAATGACACGTCTGCCCTTTCTCGAAAACCGGAATATTACATTGATATTATCACATCTGTGAATATATATATACACACAGGTTATTCGTGCTAAAAAAATATATATTTTGGTTGATCGCTGCTTTGTCGGATTAATTGTGTGTATATATTTTGGTACAGCTTCCGGTGGTCTACTCATTAATCTATATATAAATATTCTTTGCGGTCGAATATATTTTGGTTATTGTATAGATAGATTGATCATCTCTTTCGTTTTGTAAGCCGACCACCATCGCCGGTTTGTTTCCGGCATATTGTTAACGTTTACAATTTTTTCCGTCGTTTTGTTGTAGTTTTTCGATGACCAAATTATGGCTTCATTTTCATCAAATTTTATTGATTATCTTATGATGAAGATTGGTCGATCGATTTGTGTACATAAACGACTAATGGTGGTGGCGTTTGTATCCCGCCGGACTGGTTGATTGACGGCGTTGTGTTAGCCACCGTTTTTTTGCAGCCACCGTATAATGCCTTTTGTAATATACGTCACATAAATAAATAAATAAGATGATTTATCACATTTATATGATGATAAATAGTGATACATAAAGAATACGTCACATAGAGTTAAAGTGGCTATTGATTTTAATCATTTTATAATAACAATTTATTTTGCTTTTACTTTGGTTTTGTGTACATTTGTGTGTACGCCTTTTGTGGTATTTTGAATAGAATCTTTTAATATAGATACTGGGGTAATGAAAGGCAGTAACTTTAGGATTAATTGATTGAATTATTCTTCCTTTTAATTAGTATATCAATATTATTTGTCTTTAAATATAATGTGTACATCGGTGCGCATATAATTTTCTAATATTAATTTGGAAGATTATGCAGATCGATCATTTCATTCCATATGCACAACTATCTATCACAGTCAGTAGGTGATAAGTGGTGATGCATAATGAATTTTGTCACATAAAATTTAGTGACTAGTTAAATTAGTCTTTCTTATTGTACATAATTGTACCTTTTGTGATCGCAATTTGATTTTTGCCGGACATATTGTACCTTTTGTGTACACTATTTAGTAAGATGTGAAAGACTATTATGTTGACTATTTGAAGTGCAACATAAAATGAATTTAATCATATTCGATAATGATTAAATTAAGACATGCGCAACATTTAGTCACATATCGATAAAGTGACATAATGTTAATTTACACCTTTTTGGTTGATATTTGGTTTATATATCTTCTAACATATCATTAAGTATATTCCCTAAATTAAATTATTGATCATTTGCAACATTGAGAAATATGTCTTATTATTGTGTCAAGTTTAGAATTCACCCATTGTGGCTCAAATTCTGGACATATAGAGATTGATCGCATTATGTTTAGTGATCAAATCATGACATATTAATGTTGTAATAATTTTAGTGTGGAAATAAATATGCATACTTGAACCATATTTAAGTATTAAATTGCACATATTTATGTCAACATAAGATCTAGTTGACTTATGTAAAGTTGTCAATATTTTGAATGTCAATGGTGTCAAATGTTGGGTGTAGCCACAGTAGCCTGACATGATGATGCATAAATGTTTTGATCACTATATGTGAAGTGATTGAAAATTCATCGATATTCTGTTGAATTGACAAACGGTTCAATTAAATGGTGTGTCGGTATAAGAAATACATTTGTATTTACCCTTATTTAGTAACTTCTAAAATATGACATGTCATACGGTCGATTTTGAGTCTAGCCACAGCAGCTCAATGATTGACAAAAGACTTAATCACATATTGTTGGTGATTAAGAAGACAAAATTGATCGCATCATGTTTAGGGATCAATTTAATACATATTTTAGCTGCAATTAAAGGGTTGATTGACATATATGAGTGAACCATACATTATTTGTGCGTTTGGTGGTGCCTAATAATTAACTTGTTTGATTAATTGATGTTGTAGTCTTTCCATATCGTAATTAATATATATTATTTGATTGTTTGTATTAAATGAAGACTATATAATCAAACCGTATGTGTCACATTAAGATATTATTTATCTTGCATCTCTTGGAGTAGCCACAACATCCAGAATGCATGAGAAGTAATGCAACCATTAATCATATAATGTTTAGTGATTACATAAGTGACTCATACATTTCAGACCAATTAGTTCATTTAGATAATGCTTGGCCCCACAGGGAAACAATTATCTTTGTGAGACTATTGAAATAAGATGGAAATTAGCATAAAGATGAGGAGATTTATCTTATGCCCACAGGTACAGATGGTCTCAGCATAAAGATGAGGAGATTTATCTTATGCCACAGGTACAGATGGTCTCACGCTATACAGTTAATTCTCTAGTCTTATTATTTATGATTGTAAATTCTATGTAGTGATTACAACCTCTACCCACAGGAAGGCCGTGAATTTACTTTTAAAAGAATTAACATTGGTTGATTCTGTCTAAGGCAACTCATATGATTAATTTTGGAATGCATAGGTCAGTATCATGTGATTTGTATGGGTGTTCCACCACTCACTATGGAATCACATTTATCAACTGATGGGTTGATCTATGAGCATTTTAGCAAATCAATCACTTATGCAGGTTCTCTTAAAATAAAATTAAACCATTTTAGATATGCATTTCCATTAAGGATAAAGTTTATTTTGACCACCCTAATTTTAAAGTTGTCCTCAATGACATATAATAAAATTGTTCAGTATATACTTCTCATAATAAAATTGGGTTATTAGTGTTGGTTTATTGATCATTTTGGATTACTAATATTATGATTTTCCTATGGTCTTGGGTGATTTCTATTAGTGATAGTGTAATTAAATACACTTTTCATGTTCAGAGTGTTCATAATTTTATGAGCATAGAGAAACACGTGGTCTATAGTGTATTTGATCATTTGTATTCTGGCATGATGAGTGAATTTTGTGAGACATATAAAGAATATCGTATTGTCTCATTTTTAGAAATTACACATGGAGGTAATCTTGTGTCTATTAGTTAAATGTCATCTTAATTTTGGTTAAGGACATTAAGGCTCCGTTTGTTTTGGGTTGTAGTTTTTTTTGGAGTTTTTTTGGGAGTTTTTTTTAGATAAAGTGATTGAAGTAATGATTAAAAAGTTGATGGGGTAAAATAAAGTAGAATAATGATTGGTGAAATAAAGTAGAATAATGAATAAAATAATGGTAAAAAAGGTAATAAAGTTGATAAAGTGAAATGATGAGAGATGATTTAATATTTTTTTATTTGTAGTTGATGATTTGATTGGTGTGAGAATTGTAAGAAATGATTGATGATGTGATAGAAAAAAACTCCAAAAAAAACATCTTGCAAAACAAACACAACCTAAAGTATGTTACCTCATCGGTGCGGAAATTGCTATGTGTTAGATCTCATATTTAGTTGTGATATAAGGTGAAGTGTTTTAGATGTTTACTTCACATTGTCAATTATACGTAGGTAAAATTTTCATCATTACATGAAAATATGAGGCTATCATCTTTTGGATAGTGAATCTCTCGTGCTCAACTTAAGATTTGAAATCTTTATTCTTTAGAGCAGGATAGCCTATTAAGTTATACCTAACCTACATAACATAGTTGACATCATTGAATATATCACTATTTCGACATTTGAAGTTGCAAAATACTTCTTTACATTAAAGTAGATTGTGGTGAGTTATTAAGGCTTAATAGCTTTATGTATAGCCATGATTGATTTGTGGGGTTTGTATAATGTTCATGACAAACCATTAAGTTCACTCTTTATGTCGAATTTTCGTTGAGATCATGATATTGAAAGTGTCTTTTGTTCAATATTTTGGATGGTTTGAGAATTTGTCTCATATTTTGACATCATCCATTATTGTGGCTTCTTATCCTTATTAAAGCTTATATTGTTCACAAAGCTTTTATACATGAGGATAGAGTATGCTATTTACGATAGTATAAAACGAAAGACATTTATGGCTGGAAATATATGTCATTTTCTCCTTGAATGATCCAATCACACTTGTTTGCACTATCGTGTAATTGAGTGGGAGAATCCCGTCGAAATGACAATTATTAGTATCCTAAGGAGTTAAAATCTATTTGAACATTGTGTAATATTGTTAGATTCTCTTCAAGGTTGTCATTTTGAGAACATTGTGTTGAGGAAAGAACCATGCTGAATATTATACATCTGAATTTGACCTTACTGTGACTAGAGCTTATGACTCTTGATGTGTAATTTTGGTCAAATGAAGTTTTCATATGTAAATAGATATTTTGATTGATTCATTGGAATCACAAGAGCTTCATTCTCATATTCTAACATAATGTGAAGTTAGAAACCATAAGGATTTTGAGAAATGCTAATTGAGGAGTGGTTGTTCTAAGTGATTAATCATAAGTTGAATTGCTTCATTCTGCTTTTCATTGAAGAAACTTAGTTGATCTAAATGGAGTACGTTGTATTTCAAATTAAGAGCGTCAATTACAGATTGATCACATGTTGAGGACAGTCACATATGGTATCAACTCATTTCAAAACCACTAATTACGTAAAATAGTGGGAGTAAATTTCTCAATTATTAAAACATGATTCTATTTTGAATTGTGTGCATGAATTAGTTCTTTTGAACATTGTGAGCATGAGTTGCATTGTTACTTCCTAAGAAAATTCATGTTTGTACTAGTACTTTGTTGTTCATTATAAAGTCCCATATTGATGATTTAATAAATCACTTGGAAGCTTGTTATTGTTATGAAGAGAAAAATAATGCTAGATTTGTTGTTAAGAATTTTCTCTAGGAGGCACTTAAGATTATCCATTCTTCTATACAGTTACTAAAGAATTTTGTGCCCATTTTGTTGATTGTAGCTCATGACTGAAATATGGTTTATTTAACCATTATAGTGGTTGTCATTTGTGTGATAAACTACTGAAATGTACACAACATGTGTTGGTGAACAAAAGTACTGAATAATTGTTTTCGGTTTGCAAGTATTTATATGGATTTTGTAAGCTTCTGATTTTGTTATATTGGTTTACATTGTAATGATGTTTTCGACCAGTGGGAGTATTAACCATATTTTAGAATTGTACACTTGCATTTTTGTTAGAGCTATACTTATGATAAAGAGTTTCCTTAAAAGGATATGTTGTATGATTTTGGTGAATCTCATATCGATATAAGAAGTTCAATGAGATCATCTATGTCAGGATCTCGTTAAACTTGCATCAACTACCTTTAGAGATGAACTTGTGGATTAATTGAAGTAGCTCATTGTGGATGACCTAAAATTTTGTGTAGTTAAGTCACAGGCTTTATGAGTTTTGGCATATGGTTGTTGGTCGATGTTCCTTCCTGCCAAAATTTTGACACATCGCATTCTCACTCATATGAGGAATGATTTTGATGATGATATTAGCAAATCGACGTTTACGGGACACGTTTTCAGAGGTAAGCTAGCTATAAGACGAGTGTCAAGTAAGTAAAATATTATGAGAATATAGATTGTGTATTTTTCCGGCTTATGTTATCTCACAATCATATTGTACTCATATTTGACTTATTGACACATAAAGATGTTTTGTCTGAATTCTTTGAAAATTGTCAAAATTGGCATCATAGTGATGTAGCAATTACATGAAAGTGCACCGAGTTCATGTATGAGTGAATCCATTTGGATTCTGTGACCCCGAATGACATTTTGATTAGTTCATTCATAAAATGTTTACTTGGCTGGTTGATATTGCACATAGTAATTTTGGAAGGAAGTGTTTGTTTTTATCGAGCATAACCGCCATAGTTCTTGTGTTAGTATTGATCAGTTGAATTTGTGTTAATAAACCAGAGAGTGGCATTTTTAGCATTCAAATTTTGTTGTCACTCATTAATGTTGTGCCGACATAACTTTTCGGGCCAAGTGGGAGAATGTAAGAATTATCATTTAGTAAAAGATAATTATATGTGGCCCTTAAGTTATTTATATATTATGTTGGTAAATATATTATTGGTTTATTATTTAATTAAGGGTATTATGGAAAATCCTATGATGGTTAGGGTTTTCATCCGGAATATTCCATAATTCTTTAGGTCCCTAGTCTTGCCTATATATTATTTGCATGTGTATCATTGGTTGGTGATCATACAGAAAATAGGCATATACTAGAAGACCTAATAGCACCGTAAGCCGTCACGTGCATATGGAGTTCTTCTCTATTCCAGGGTTTCATAGGCGGCTGGTGGTGGCGGCTAAACGGCTTATCAAGAGGTGAATCAACTAATCAATCGGATACTATGGCTGAAGGTATGATCCTTGTTCCGTGTTATTGTAGATCTAATTGTAGGTCTAAACTATCAGCAACGACTCCTCAAATTGCTTAAAATCAATGGAAGTGAATTTTTATGGCTGTTTCTTCTTTGATTGGAACAAAATGAAGTTGGCACGACTCAGATTCAGATGAATCAAATGAGACGATTTCGACTGCAACTTGTCAATGGGGAAGTTTAAAGAGCTACTTCACTACTTCAATGGTGAACCTTTTTTTTTGGAAGAACAGAGGAGGAGCAAAAAACCGCCAAGGTTGAACAACACCGGCGGCCGGAAAACACGAAGCAAGCTTGAATGGAAGCTGCAATTTTTTGAGCAACCTCACCGGAAAAACAATCTCGGTCAGAGGTAATGGCTCAACCTCTCTCAGATATAATGATATTTGATATCAATGTGATTGCTCCGATACCAATTGCAGAAACACAACACAATGTTTCAATTGATTCAACACCAATTGTAGAAACACAAAGACACACTTTATATTAGAAAGCTTTGTTCTTAAGCTTCTCAATTGGTTGATACAATTAAAATCACAAACATCACCTATTTATAAGGTACACTACTCACATATGAACACATGTTAATTACATTGTCAATAACATGCTTGGAAAGTCTTTGGACGGTGGACGGTGCAACCATTGATATAGAAGTAAGGCTACACTCGTATATTAGTGTATCCAACAAGAGAAATATCATAAGCACACGAATAAAATATTCCATAACTCTGTGTACCTCTGATATATCTCAATATCCGCTTAGTTGCTTGTAAATGAGACCGACGCGACGACTCCATAAAACGACTTATAAGTCCAACACCATAGGTTATATCCGGCCTAGTCGAAGTCAGGTATCTCAAGTTTCCAACCAGTCTTCGAAAGTATGCAAGATCAACAAATTCACCGGTGTCATCTTTTATCAACTTTAGTTTTTCTTCCACCGGAGTTAAGATTGGTTTAGCACAATCCATCTTAAACTTATTTAAAACATCACCTATTATAAGGTACACTACTCACATATGAACACATGTGAATTACATTGTCAATAACATGCTTGGAAAGTCTTTGGACGGTGGTGGATGGTGCAGCCATTGATACAGAAGTAAGGCTGCACTCATAGTGATCTTGTTCACATCTCTACATTGCCTCCCTTTTTGATCTTCAAACTTTATCATTCCAAGCATCTTCACCAGTTTAGTAAATGACTCCATCTTCAATGGTTTTGTGAGATATCTGCAACTTGTTCTTCAGTTGGACAATAATCAATAAGAATCTCTTTTTGACAAACCAACTCTCTTATATATTGATATTTGATATCAATGTGCTTGCTCCGATACCAATTGTAGAAACAAAACACAATGTTTCAATTGATTCAACACACACAAAGACACACTTTGTATTCGAAAGCTTTGTTCTTAAGCTTCTCACTTGGTTGATACAATTACAATCACAAACATCACCCATTTATAAGGTACACTACTCACATATGAACACATGTGAATCATGTTGAAATAGTGTCTTAAACCCAATCGGGTTGGACCGGATCTGACCGGGTCGGATCATTTCTCTACTAATTCTTTATGTTTATACATATATTAAATGGCTTTTCTGTTGTCATATGTTTGTTCTTTTAAAGAACCAATTATGAATTTTTATATGATAACGTCCTTAGTATTAAACTTTGATACAGAAACCATGATAAGCGATTATGGTTGATGAGATCTCTAATCAAACTTTAATAAGTTTGATACTCAAATGTCTCTAGGCTGATGTATTATTAAACAGGGCAATGATAGTACAAACAGACTAGCACGTATTAGATGTCTTCTGTCTTTAAGGGCAGGGATAAATCTCGTCTATTGAAGTGTAAAGACACTTGGGCTGTATGTGGATGTGTATTAGAGAATGCGTAAGTTAGACTGACCTAATTACACTGTTAAGTGTCACACTATGTGGCAGTTGTGTAATTATCCTTAGGACCGGAGTCTACATGGCATCACGGTGTGGATTGTCATGATTTGACACTATTGAGGTTTCCTTTAGCCATGGGGCAATCATGCGGTAGTGATTGGGTGTGATACCGAAGCATGCGGAGTATACATGTTTGGTTGTCCGGAAATCGCGTACCCTATTAGTAGGAGTGAATATCCGAAAGGGCCTTCTTATAAGGAATGTCTTACTCTCGTGAATCTTTTCAAAGTGGAAGTAAATGAGTTACTTCGAGAGAGCATGATATCCAGATTATAAGATACGGTCGTTTATGTTTGACACTCGATGTACGACCGTATGGATATTGTTACAGTGATAGGATTCTATTTACATGGTAACTGTTTCACATGAAAGGTAGTAGTCATTTCATTTGACTCTTCCGATGATTGGAAGACACGGTGTGTTGCTAGACGCTATCCCGTGATCATTAGGCATGAAGGGTATTTTCTTAATTTGCACTTTGTGTCTACGGCCAACATATTCGCAAGCCTATCGGGTCACACACATAAGAACATCTAGCTTGATTAAAATAAGGTTATAGTGATAATCAAATAATGAAATTTTTATCTCAAGACTATAAAGGTTATAGTGGTAAATTAATATGGTTGTATTTATTTATTATGAATAAATATAATACAAGATATTAATTATGTTGATTAATTAAATATATGTATTTTGATACATATGGGGCGCGTATAATAGTGTATTAAGATACACTTGGATTGTGCAATTTAATTAATAGTGTTACCAAATATTAATATTAGATATTGATATATAAATGATACATATGCATGCGTGTGTGCACTAATGCAAATTGGTGATTTGCATGCGCACCATAGTATGTATGTATATATATATATATATATATATATATATATATATATATATATATATATATATGATATATATAGATTTATATGTGTAATATATATGTGATAGACACACATGTGTAAATTGATTTATGGTAATAAGATAAAGATATATTCAATATAAGATATTGTCAATATATATCTTAGGAAAAATATTTAATATAAGATATTGAATATTAAATGAGATAAATCAATCAAAAGTATTCTCCTTATTTTATTAGGAAAATGTTTTTCTCTTTCATCTATCTTTTAGGAAGTTTCTCCAAATCAGATTAGGACACATGGGGCGCCACTCTCCCTATATAAGAAAGGGGTTGACTAGCTCTTTTGATCATCACAATTCCAAGAGCTAATAGTTCTTTTGAAAAATTGAGAGCTTCTTAGAGAGAGTTTAGAGAGAGAGAAAAGGCCGGTCTAGCAATCGGATTTTTCTAGTAGCAATCCAATGGTGGATTCCGGCTAGTTGTTCGTGTGGACTGGCGGTAGAGGCAGAAGTCTTGGGCGGCTCCATGCACCACTACTCTCCTTAGACGGTCAAAGCATCGATCTTTTAGATCAACCAAGGTAACCACCTTCTAATAGCTTATTTGTTTATTGCTTAAACGAAGTCGATCCTAGTTAAAATAAAATAAAATTTTGAATTCCGTTGTGTTCCCGTGTAGATTTCCTAACAAATTCCATTGTCAATAACATGCTTGGAAAGTCTTTGGACGGTGATGGACGGTGCAGCCATTGATACAGAAGTAAGGCTACACTCATAGAGATTTTATTCACATTTCTACAGAAATTACTTTTGATCACAACATAAATTGCAGCAAACTTAATTTCCTATCATAATCTGCAAGCCTTCAAAGGATCAATAAACCACACATTCCAAAATAAAGCATTGAGTCAGGAAAAAATAAACATAAGACCTCTGCCTCGACAAAATAACAATAGCAAGAGACATGAAAAACACAGAGTACGCATCCAAAGGCAACATAAAATCCATTGCAAAGCCACGATAAAGTTATCCCCATATCCCTCAACAACACCTACTATATTGTCAAAAGGAATGTTTACTACTTAAGATGGCTTCCACCGGGAGGAAGATTCTATCCACAACATTAGCTAAAATATGTACCCCCGTAAGTGAATAGTTCCTATTTCTAAGAGCCCCGAATCAATCGATAAAATTTGAACCATAATTTATTAAGGCAATGGATTCAAAAGTTTCTTTCTCAACTAATAAGTTACATCCAAAAAGTTTTTCATGGTTAAAAATTTTATTGTAAGCTTTCATCCATAACATTCACTCTCCAATATCTATCCAACTCTTTCAGACAAGTCATCAACATTTTACCCCCAATATCCAATCTTTCCACCACCAAATTCAATGTAAAGTTTTGGAAAACAGGTGCAACATGATTAGTACTATACCGACAATCACTAATGAAAGATGGCACAATTTAATACTTTAGAATGAAGTAGATTGCAAAATGATGGGCATGTCAGAAGTATAGAAAAGCTTAATCTGATAAGAACCATGCTGCCCACGAACATTCTTGGATCTCACTGGCAAAATGACATGGAAACCTTGAATAGTAGATGACAATAAGAAAGATCAAGACAATTGCATGCAAGTATGTCACGTTTGGAAGATTATGCTGATCAAATACCTCGCGAAGTACATGAACTTTGTCAGTAATTATAAATGACAGCGCCTCCGAATTCTGCTCGACGCCCACTGTTAACGGTTGTTGGACTGAATGTCTTCCAGATAAAGTTTTAACTGCCAAAGTAGATAAAAATAATTTTATCCCTGCAATAATTGTAAAAGTAGATTACCAATACATGAAAGCTTACCAAATGTTGGTTGCAATAAAATGGGAAATGCCGGAGCATAGACCATATCCTTCTACAGAAGTTAATCAAGGCAAATCACAACTATGCCGTCAAAGCAGAGTGGAAGAATTATAGGATAGGATATCCAAATCCAAAACTAAAACCCAAAAGAAGCACAACATTCCAATTATAAATTTAAACGCCCAAGTGACGTGCATGGGAGAAGATGAAGAGAATTCTCACCAACCAATATTCAAAATATTCAAAGAAATACAGAACTGATGATCACATCAATAAAATTGAGTGCTTCCAAATAAATAGCAAACAATTCAAACTCAGAATCATATACTGTAAAATTATAACAGAAAAAGAGATAATAATAATAGTAGTAATAAAATTAATGTCTCAAAAATACAAAAAAGAAAAGCATAGCAAGTATTAAAATAGAAATAGAAAACAAAAAACTGGTCAAAATATGACCTACAGCAGATGGGCTATACCTAAAAATATTTAGGTATGGTGAATAGTGTTGTTCTATATATAAATATTTAGGTATGGTGAATAGTGTTGTTCTATATATAGAACAACACTATTCACCATACCTAAATATTTTTAGGTATAGCCATCTGCGGTAGATCATATTTGTACCAGTTTTTTTGTTTTCTATTTCTATTTTAGATATAGAACACCTAAAGGGCACTTGTAGTAGATGTTCTTTTAGGTGTTTTATATCTAAAATAAATATTTTAATGTTATAGATAAATGGATAGAAATGCTGGTGTGGAGTGTTTTGAATTGAGATGTTGTATAATAGAAATATGTATTATTTTATATTATTTTGGTGGTGTAAATTAGACCATCTGGTACAAGTGCCCTTATGAAGACCTTGAACTTTCTTATGCATGAGATTTCTCGTCATTTTTCCTCCCGGAGCACCTGCTAGTCGTCACATTATGCAAAAATTCTCCAAGAGAAATCTGCATTAATCTATCGATTATGAAAATAATAAATACAAACATTGAGACTACTATAAAGATCAATAATTTTACAATCGACAAGCAAAAGAACCCACCAGTGAAATAACACAGCAGATCACCTTTCACTGTAACCAAAAGTCTGATCATTATAAGAATTATCGTTACCAACTCTTGATAAAGCTGCAACACAAAATAATAGGGTTATTGAAAGGTTAATTTACAAACAATGATCTTTGTAGGATATGACTCACCGATCAACATAAAACTTCCCTTCAATTTTAAATATGATGCAAAACATCAAACAAACCCAAATGATACCAAAAATATGCACCCACTAGCCAAGATTTTGTCCCATAGTCAAAAATCAGCGAGTCGAGAGTAAGAATGAGTCGCATTCACTCTTGTGCATTGTATTTTAATCCCTTGGATTTCCAATCCTCCCTGCTCTAGCATACTAAAGAACAAATTCATTTGGCTTTTGGAAAAAACAAAGATACTGGAAATCAGTAACCAATGCATAAGGCCTCTAAATTAGGACTACAACAAATTAGTCTAAAGACTAAATAAAGAGAAACAAAAGTTTACCTGAGTAACGTGTGCAGCTTCAAGTATGATACCAATACGAAGCTTAACATGAACAAAATATTGACTCTCATTTTACCCAAAATTCTATCCGGGTTCACCAAAGCTTGGCCTCAACATTTCATTCTTGCTCCCTAACCCCTATCAAAACCAAATTCATCAAAATCGATCAATTTTGATAGGTCTTATCGTTCCATTCCACATGGATTGTCATGAATTCCGGGATATTAACACCAAGATAGACTTTTTGCAAGCAATATATAAGCTCCGATGCATGACGATGGAGCCACCACTTTGACGGAATTGCTTTTTAATGACAAGAGTTGCAGAAGGAAGTTCAGGGATTTGATTGGTGTAGATCATGGACAGAGGCTTTGAGGTCGTATGATCGGAAGTTTAAGGATTTGATTGTTGTAGATCATGGATAAATGATTTGCTTTGAAATTTATAATTAAGGGTTTGAATTTCAAATTTCATATGCATTAGGTTTGGTTTAGTCATTGGGGTGAGATTGAGGCCGGTAAGGAGATTTCGAGGCGAGATTTTTAAGAGACTTTTTAGGAAAAGGAAGGATTTTTTTTAACCCTTCCGTTTTTTGAAATTCAAAATCCACTTTACGGAAAATAGATTAGGCGAGATTTTTAAGAGATTTCGAGGGTTTTTGTTTAACAGGGTCATAGGCAGTTTGGAACGGGCCAATTGGGTAATTGGGTTAAAACTGCTTTTCTTTATTATATAGTATAGATATAAAATAAAGAAATAGGACGCAATTTGAAAAAGTTATAAAAATGAAATTGAAATTCGTTGGACTAAAATATCCTTACATAAAGTGAAAAAAATGCACATTCAATGTAGTGAACCAAACATTTAGTAAGAAATAAAACTGCATAATAATTTCTCATCCCTATCCAATTTTTTAATCAATAGTAACTTTTCATCTAGACTTTCAATCATTAAAAAAAAATTCAACATAATTCATATTTTTTTGTGCATTTTATTTTGATACCCTTTTGAAGCAATTTCTAAAATCCAAAAATAATTTTCCGTTAACGGCATTACAACTCAAAACACGCAAACTCTCTACTGAATTATAACTTTCTGCGCATCCCATAACATGAAAGATATACCTCTCTATCTACTGCTATGTAGGCCTTTGTCTATGTTGGAGCATCTACATGAAACTTGGTATAATCGTAGATTCTCCTTTTGAAATATTTAACTTGAAACATAAAAATATTATGTCGGCCAATGAGGCACCGCCCTACTGGTTTCACTAGGCACCTTGGCAAGAGACCAGGGTTCGAATCCCGATTGGGGCAAGTGTGTGTAAAACCTTTCGTATTCGAGAAAAAAAATCTTATGTTGAAAAATGATCTAATTTTCAGTATATAAGACGCCCAGTTATGGATTTGACATGTTATTTATTAAGTTACTTAGGAAAATGATGAAATATTTTTGGTAATACTCAGGAGGTTATCATATGTTACAATTTTCCATTTTTACCAGGATTATATATTCAATTTTCTTTCATGGTCCTATGATGTGATTCGGGTTCGAATCAGATCGATACTTTGCACAAGGATTGACCAAAAGGACCAATATGTGCTAAAAACAACGAGCCTAGATAATCCACCCTAAGATCGTTGGCAGGCATGCCACAACGTTTGCTCAATACGCTGATAAGTTCTTAAAGGGCGACTCTCTACAATGAAGAGAATCTCACACGCATGTGATAAACAAAGTCAAAAGACGTCAATAAAATTCCACTCAAAAAGTTTATGTCATGTACAATGACTCCAACTGCCTTTATTTTATGTTATTTCATTAGTTCGTTATTTAATAATTTCCATGTGAGCCTAAGTAACTCAAAAAAGCCCATCAAGGCTACAATAAGCACATGTTGATTCTAGTTTAGTACGAGTAGGTTGTTTATTTGGTTTGATTTTTTTAATAGTGGAAATGTGTGATAGTGGCAATTTATTGGGGGTGAGTGTTACGTTCTTCAATGAGAGATGATGTGAATGATGCAAACGGATAATACAAACTCATTAAAAGTAACACAAATAGATAATGAAGAGTTTGTGATTTGTTCCTCAAAAGGAAAATTTTTGTTATTGATTAATATTTTCCTTATGTTAAGTGGTGGGTCTTATGATGAAGACATAAATATACATGCAGAGAAATTTATAAGACAATTCAGAAAAGAACTACAAGTTGAAATGAAGGTGTCATCATCATGGCTGAGACAACAAGGGTGTTGGTCCCTTGAAAAGGCTTTGGTTAAATTTAGGGGGGGGGGGTGAATAAACTTAACACTTAAAACTTTTGGAGTTAACAAACTCGGCAAGTTCGTAGCCTTTGCTCGCTTTCGTAGTCGCGACCACTCGATAGTCGCGACTATTGATTTTACTGAATTTGTTGCAGCGGAATATATTCAAATTAAGCCTTATTACTTGTTGTTAAAATATGATACCAAGTATTGGATACTCAGTAGTGTAAGTGTGTGATTTAGTTGCTAGTTCAGTACGTTGATGTGCTAAATATACTAAATGAAGAATGTAAGTGCAGAAAGTAAGTAGGCAATTTTTATAGTGGTTCCAGGTGGTGTAATCCTGTCAGCCCACTCTTCTTTTGTGATGTTGGAGCTAATTCACTAAAGATCCTTGAGGTAGAAGTTACAAAAATCCCTAAGTTGTTTGTCCTTCACCAATAACTATGGCTTTACAAGGCGAAGACTTGGAACGGTTGGATTCTTTGCTCCAAAGTCTTCCACCGGTCCTTAAAGGGTAGGATTGCCTCTTCACCGGCTCCACCACAAGCAACGAGTTCTTGACACACAAAAGTGCTTCACTTTGTCTTCGACGGAGTTACTTGTAAAAGAGTGTTTGAATCAAGTAAATGATTCAAATTTCGATGACTTGATTAGGATGATATGATCAACGGCTTGGATTCTTCAAGTGTGTAAACTTGATGTAGCTTGATGATGATTACACTTGAAGAAGTTTCTTTGGATCGGTAGCTTTAAGTTCGGTAGGGTCGACGGGGTGACTAAGAGATAAGAATCGAAGCTCAAGATTATCCGTTATTTTTCTCTTAAAAATCATCATTTGTTCTTGTATCGGGGTTATCTATTTATAGGTGTGAAACCATGTGACTTATGTTTGAAATTCAAACATAGCCATTTCGAATTTGTCCCATCTTGACTTGCTTTATCGTCCTGTACATAGTACGACCTTTGTCGATTTACTTTTGTCGGATTTGAAGATCGTCCACCCTTTGACTTGTATCTATTGGATAAACCTCTGTTTCTTTCCAACCTCCCTTTAATCTTGCCCATTGATTTGTTGACAAAACCAAGAGTTGTTATCTGTCATTTTCCTTGTAATCTTCCAATGTAACCTTTGATTAAATCGAAATATATGTTCAGCAGGTTCCTGTGAATGTAAGTCTATTTGAAATACATATCGGTCGGTGATCCAAAGTTTAGGTGTTTATAAAACAACGCGGTGACTTCTCTTATATCTAACTTTTTATTATGAAGTTAGATTACACCATTTTGAATATAACCAAGTTCCAATCACCATTTAACTAGTGGAACTTAGACCTTGTACACAAGGTATATGCAATCGATTTAGGTCATCACGAGACTTCCTTAAATTCGATTCCATATCCTTGACTTTAAATACTGAGTTTGATCCCTTAGCCTTCAATAACAGAGTTTGAGCCCTCAGCCTTCAGTCTTCAGCAGGTTCCTAAACTAGTCTACTGACCAATTACAGTGCTTGTTTGATCAAACCTATACAAGATCAAATTCTAATAACCCTATACATTTTATCTAGACATCTTTTTGCCTTTGCTCTATAACAGCTAGTCTTGCACTCATCACTAAAACTTAAAAATAAGTCCAGCAATTTCCCCCTTTTTGGTGATGATGCCAATGTTAGGTTTAGTGCCCGAAAGATAATTTTTGTAATTGTTTTTAATTAATAAATGACAGATTTTATTATTCTTCTTATTTGCTTTGTGCTTATATAGTATACACTGCTGCAAACCCTAAGTATATCAGTATGTAACCGGTTAACTCAGTGTATGGATTACACGTGAGGATTGAGTTAGTGGTGATATACTTAAACTATTAGTCCGTGGTGAACTTAATCAGAGTTTAGGGTCTCTTGATTAAAACACCAATAATGCGCCCAGAACACCTTAGGGTGTGATAGTCTTATCCGGATTTGTCGGTAGAGGTACCTACGTGGGGCATTTATATATGATGGCATTCATATAGGACTGGACCGATTTAATTTGTATTTCTCGATATAATTCCGTAATCGAGGAATCTTATTAAATCATTAGATGATCATATATGGATCAACCTTAATCCTGAGGTGATCACAGGGTGCTGCTTGTCTCAGGGTAGTGTTTGATGTGTTAGTTACGGTTCACTTAGATATGTGTTCCAAGCCACTTCTCATTGGCACTATCTCCTGATGCGTGAATAGTTCGATTTTCACGGACATGGAATCCATTCCTTCTCGCGGGAAGTAGAGAGACGAGTCCCTTATTTGTTAGCCCTAAGAAAGTGATCGATCGGCCGAGTTCATATTTAGACTAATTAGCTACTAGTCGGATATGTGAACTAATTGATCACTAGGGGGTTAATGGTAAATAAGGATAAGATATTCGAGTCGGGTTCACGGAGACTTCCCACTCGAATGGACGATCTATGGAGGGTTAATCCGTATGTAGTGATTATATCAATGGACACTTATTCACTCTATGGGTTGAGTATAAGTACACATCTATAATCGGTAGAGTTCAGTTTCGGGTTTATGGTGGCGTAATCCCGGAATTAATAATTAATATACTTATTACGTTCGATGAATAATTAATTATTGGAGCTACGGTTATAGGTCCATGGTCCCCAAATGTGGCTTCGTAATTCGGACTAATAATCTTGTTATTTGGGCCTCGGTGATAATTAATTGGTGGGCTAATTAATTGATATGCATTGATATTGTTTAGTTGGGCTAAATAATATAATACAAATAAAAGACATTTTATGTGGGCTTAGTAACCCTTAATGGTGGCGCCAATATATGTTGTTTAATTAGAGAGAAATTAGTTTTATTGGATAATTATTTGACATGTGTTTTATCTTTTATTTGTTAAATGATAATTCATGGAATATTAGATAATAATATGAATTATCCTAATTTGCTTGGGATAATCATTTTATTTGGAATAAAGGATTAATGTAATAATTATCTCTTAATTATTAAATCCTTGGAGGACAAGGATTACTCTCCTATATAAAGAGAGTTCTCCCAAGCCTTAATATTGGCATATTTTCGACTTGACCACCAAAAGGAGAGAAATAATTAGTTTTCTTGTCTTGAGTTTTAGAAGAAGAAAAACTCTGAGTTTTTCTTGGTGTTGCATATCAAGGAGGTTCGTGTATCAAGAAGGGTGTCCACCAACCGCCGTTTCGAGAACACATCGGAAGATCAAGGCGTCTCTTCCCGATATTGGTAAGTTTTTCTTGGTGTTGCATATCAAGGAGGTTCGTGTATCAAGAAGGGTGTCCACCAACCACCGTTTCGAGAACACATCGGAAGATCAAGGCGTCTCTTCCCGATATTGGTAACATGATCTTAACCCCCTTGTAGTAGTTTAAGTCCTTTAATTATGTGTTGTGTTCTATAAGTCGTGATCCATCCGCTGCACGTAGATCTAACTCGTTTAGATCTAAGATCCTACATCATTCATGTGGTATCAGAGACAGGTTCCACGATTTATATAGTCATAATCATAATTAAACGATTTAAAGGAGTGGAATTGCATGTAGGTAAATTTTATTTATTGTTTTATGTTTTGATGATGATTAATTGCTATGGTTGAAGAGATGGATTGGGGGTTGGCCTTGTTTACCCGTTAGATCTATTGTAAACTCATATAAACGATGAAAATTCGTTCATATGAGTCTAGGAAATTATGTAATTTATATTTTATTGCAATTTTAATTTCCAGAAAATAGATCTATTTAGTAGCTGTCTAGTTATTTCGTTCTTTCCGTTGATCGAGCCGTTTAAACGACGATCCCTCCGGTCAGAATCAATATTGGAAGATGATGAACAATTCCACAAAATTTGGCGTCGATCGGAGTCCGTTTTGATATCCGTTCATTGCTGCAAGGAAGCTGCTGTAACAGAAAAACGCAGGATTCACAGAAACCCTACCTATGACTTCCTCGAATTTCTGGGAGAGTTTGGACCGTTGAAACGCAAATCCAACCGGTCAGATCGATGAATATGGAGTTTTTGATGTGGAATAAAAACTTCAGGTCGATCGGAATTCATCTTGATTCCCGATCGGCCTCGGGAAGTCTCTGATGCGCTGCTGTAAAAGTCAGATTCAGCAGCAAGTTGGGCGGATCACTAGAGAAAATTGACAAGTCAAAGCTCCGATCCAACCGTCCATGTTGAAGCCCGAGGAATGAAGAACAAATCTGGAAAATTTCGTCGCGATCCGAGTACGTTTGGTTTGCCGATCGTCGAAGTTTTGAACAGCTACAGATTAGGGTTTCGTTTTATTTTCTAAATAGATTAGATACGGGGGTGCTAACGGTCCATCTCGATGTTTATTTTCCGCACTAGTATACATGTTTAGATAGTATGTGTAGAACCGGAAAATTGCCATGACATGCATCATATCATGAATTCCACTCCATATGCATACATGTAGAATTAATTCGAGGAATTAGTTAGGCATGTATAAAACACGCAATTACTTTTAATTAATTGTTTGATATTAATTAGAAACTAATTAGGGTAAAAACCGAGGAAAACGGGTTTTTTCAATCGTCGAGGTTGGGTGATGGATTCTCGGTGAATCCCACTCTGCGAAAGCATAAGGAGTAAAATCACGAAACCTCGTGGTTAAGGTGTTGGATTCTCGGTGAATTCCACCTTACCTAGACGAGATTACGTTTTTGTTCCGTAGTGTCTACGTGAAAGTTTGATGTTTAAGGAGTGGATAGTCATATGCGAACATGGTTCGAAAGTGGTTTAACCACGGTTGGGTGGTCAACAGTAGCTACGGCTCGATCGATTTCACCCTCCACGTGTGGCGTTTGCACGGGGGTCTGGCAAGGCTGAGCCATCCAAAGAGCCACTACGGCTCAACGGAGCTCCCCTAGTCTTGACCCGTCCGACGGCCACATATGTTCCAACGAATAGGTCGGGTGGGCTAGCCCACGTAACCGACAACATTCGGGCCTATGATTTATTGTTCCTTAATGTAACATCAAGTCAAAAAACGTGATCAGTAAACCCACCACTTTTTCAAAATATTGAGTGGGAGCGGGAGAGGCGACAGCCGACCCCACGGCCTCTACTGTTGACACAAGCAACGTGAGAGAATGGTGACGCCTCGTGCCGGCCTGGGACCGGCCTCCCTAAGGAAGGCCTTCACCGCTATCAAAATTCAAGGATTGGTCTCCGAAAGGATAGGATTTTGGGTACTCGCCGAGTCACTGACCGACCCTAAGGCGGCACACTCAGGGTCTACCTAAAAATCTAAAACAGTAGGTCACACTCATAAAGGGTATTTTGGTAATACCTTGGCTGAAAAAGGAAAGGTGATTGACGATCACAATTGAGATGTTCGATTCTCAAATTTGATCTTCAATATTAATCGAAACCTCTTTGACCTACCCTAAGGCGGCACTGAGGTGAGAGATTAAGTCCTTGGAACGGTAGGATAGACTATAAGTACTTAGTTTATAGTTCCTAAAATTTATTAGCAGTTTATGAACTTGAATTTAATTTCTGTCATTTTACTTTACAGCATCATGTCGTCTCAGATTTCTTTACTAGTTAAATGATAAGTTGACCGGAAACAATTTTTCAAAGTGGAAAAGTAACCTCAACGTTGTTCTCGTCTTTGAAAATGTTCAACACACCTTGACTTCGGCTATTCCAGCACTTACCGCTCAGTCTTCCAAAGTCGAGAAAGAAAGTCGGCAGAAGTGGACTGTGGCAGACAACAAAGCGCGGGGCATCATGTTAGCCTCAATGTCGGAGATCATAAGGACCAAATGTGAGAACTTTGGCACTGCAAAAGAAATGATGCAGCACCTTGTTTCCATGTTCGGCTCACCTTCTGATCAGGCCCGACATGAGGCTGTCAGGATGGCTGTTAACGCGAAGATGAGGAAAGGTCAGTCAGTGACGGGTCATGTAATGAACATGATCAATTACTTCGCTGATGCCGAGACTCACGGTTCCAAGTTCGACGAAGTGACTCAAGTGAGCATGATTCTCGAATCACTGTCACCTGATTTCCTCAGTTCAAGACCAACTACGTCATGAACAAGCTTAAGTTTGACTTGACGCGGTTGATAAATGAGCTGCAGATATTCGAGGGTTTCCAGTCTAACAACCGGGCCCGAGAAGGGGAAAAGAAAGCTGAAGCCAATTTGGCTGAGGCTAAGTCGTCAAACAAAGGGACAAAGGGAAAGCCGAAAGCCAAGCCTGTGAAAGAACAGAAATCAAAGCCCATGAAGAAGAAAGAGAAAAAGGCCACGCCTTCCAAACCTAAGGGTAAGTGCTTTCACTGTGGAGAAGTAGGGCATTGGCGCAAGCATTGCCCGAAATATCAAAATGAGGCAAAGGAAGGAAAGGGCCAGGCAAACAAGGGGCAGGATAAGACAGGTAATTTACTTGTCTTGGAATCCTACAGTGTAGCTAAAGATGTATCGACTTGGATACTGGATTCTGGGGCTACTAACCACGTTTGTTCTTCTTTGCAGATCCTTAGTTCGTATGAGGAGCTAGAGGACGGGGCACATGTGATGAGAGTTGGCAACGGGGCAGTGGTTTCAGCGAAAGCAGTGGGAGTAGTTCGTTTAATGTTAGGAAATAAAGTCCTTAAGTTGGACCATGTCTTTTATATTCCGCACTTTAGGAGAAATTTAATTTACGTATGCGTTTTGCAAGAACAATTGTATTCTTTATCTTTTGAGTATAATAAGATTGTTATTTCCAGAAATGGACGTGACTTATGTTCTGCAATGTTAGAAAACGGACTGTATGTCATTAAACCAACCGATACTCCACTGCTTAATACTGAAATGTTTAAAGTAGCACATCAAAGTTCTGCAAAAAGGCAGAAAGTTTCTCACGAAGATAAAACATATCTTTGGCACCTTAGGCTAGGTCATATTTCCTTAGAAAGAATCAAAAGATTGGCCAAAGATGGTCCCTTAAGTGAGTTATCTGTTGACTCAATGCCAGTCTGCGAATCTTTCCTGGAGGGAAAAATGACTAAGCGTCCTTTCACGTCAAAGGGTAATAAGGCCAAAGAACCTCTAGAATTGATACATTCAGATCTGTGTGGTCCGATGAATGTACAGGCTAGAGGCGGATTCGAGTACTTTGTGACTTTCATCGACGACTACTCTAGATTCGGATATGTTTATCTACTGCATAGGAAATCCGATGCTTTTGGAAAGTTTAAGGAATTCCAGGCAGAAGCCGAAAGGCAGTTGGGCAAGTCTCTGAAATGCCTTCGCTCTGATCGCGGATGTGAGTACATGGATACTGATTTCACTGACTACCTCATGGAATATGGGATTTGTTCCCAACGTTCTGCGCCCAGAACGCCTCAGAAAAATGGAGTTGCTGAGCGGAGAAACAGGACTTTAATAGACATGGTCAGATCCATGATGAGCTACGCGTCACTGCCGATGTCCTTTTGGGGACATGCCCTAGAAACAGCGGTCCGCATTCTAAATGTGGTGCCGTCAAAGTCTGTCGAGAAAACACCTCTTGAGTTATGGAGTGGGAGTAAACCTAGTTTGCGACACTACCGTATTTGGGGGTGTCCTGCACATGTGCTGGAGGACAAGACTAGCAAATTGCAAGCACGTACGAAAGTATGTCTGTTTGTAGGGTATGAAAAAAGGACACGAGGAGGTTTCTTCTATGATCTAGAAGATCAGAAGGTAATAGTTTCGACTAATGCCACTTTTCTCGAGGATCAGTACATGAAGGACTTCAAGCCTCGGAGTAAAGTTATACTCGAGGAGTTACTTTCTGACGAAGTCAGACCACTGGTGACACCTAGTGTCACAAACAATAACACCACTGATACACCTGTCGACCCTGACAGTCCTAGATCACTCAGACGTTCCACCAGAGTGGTTCGGCCACCAGTGCGGTACGGTATGCAACCAGAGGCAAATATTGCCATCTCTGATGGAGTGGAGGATGATCCAGTGTCCTATCGCAGGGCTATGAATGATTCTGATAAGGACATATGGGTTGAGGCGATGAATCAGGAGATGTAGTCTATGTACTCTAACTCAGTCTGGAAACTTGTGGATTGCCCTGAGGGTGTACAAGCCATAGGCAGTAAATGGATCTACAAGAGAAAGCGAGGAGTGGATGGAAAGGTTGAAACCTTTAAAGCTCGGCTAGTGGCAAAATGCTACACACAGAGAGAGGGAATCGATTACGAAGAAACCTTCTCCACTGTGGCAATGCTGCAATCCATTCAGATCCTCCTTTCGATTGCTGCATGTCTAGATTATGAGATCTGGCAGATGGATGTTAAGATAGCCTTCCTAAACGGCTATCTTGACGAGGAAATATATATGCAGCAACCAGAAGGATTTGTCGAGAAAGGCCAAGAGCACAAAGTGTGCAAGTTGCTCAGATCCATTTATGGGTTAAAGAAAGCATCTCGGTCTTGGAATCATAGATTTGATGAAACAGTCAAGTCGTATGGTTTCGAACAAAATTTTGATGAGCCTTGTGTATACAAGAAGGTCATCAAAGATCAGGTGGCGTTCTTGTGTTGTATGTTGACGACATTCTGCTTATTGGACCCAATAAGGGGATGTTGTCAGATGTGAAGAGGTTATCCACGCAATTCCAAATGAAAGATTTGGGAGAGGCGAGTTATATTCTGGGGATCCAAGTTATACGGGATCGCAAGAATAGGATGTTGGCTCTGTCCCAAGCATCTTACATAGATAAGATGTTGTTGCGTTATAGCATGACAAATGCAAAGAAGGGTTTCCTACCAACCGTCACGACATTCAACTCTCCAAGAAGCAGTCTCCACAGACTTCTGAGGAAATTGAGAGTATGGGACGAATACCATATGCTTCGGCTGTTGGTAGTCTGATGTATGCTATGTTGTGTACTAGACCAGACATATGTTATGGCGTGGGCTTGGTCAGCCGATTTCAGTCCAATCCGGGCATGGACCATTGGACGGCAGTGAAGAATCTCCTCAAGTATCTTAAGAGAACGAGGAATTATATGCTTGTATATTCGGGTGCGAACCTGGATATAAACGGGGTACACTGATTCGACTTTCAGTTAGATAAAGATGATCGTAAATCGACATCAGGCTCAGTGTTTACTCTGGGAGGCGGAGCAATAGTCTGGAGAAGCGTCAAGCAATCCAGTACGGCCGACTCAACTATGGAAGCCGAATACATAGCGGCCTCTGAGGCAGCTATAGAAGTGGTATGGCTCAAGAAGTTCCTGGGAGATTTAGGAGTAATCCCAAATCCAGAAGATTCAATACGTCTTTATTGTGACAACAACGGGGCCGTGTCGAATTCCAAAGAACCCCGAAGTCACCAAAAGTCAAAGCATATAGAGAGAAAGTACCATTTGATCAGAGAAATTGCTCAAAGAGGAGACATTTCCGTCATGAAAACCCCCTCAGCCGACAACCTTGCTGATCCGTTTACAAAGACGCTTTCCATTGAGGTCTTTATGAGGCATTTGGAAAACATGGGTATACGAGACATGAGTCATTTGCTTTAGAGCAAGTGAGAGATGTAGTTCTTCTTTGTAATAGTTAATAGGTGTGCTCTAAAACAATTATTACTTGTCATTCGTGCAAGTGGGAGATTGTTAGGTGTAGTGCCCGAAAGACAATTTTTGTAGTTGTTTTTAATTAATAAATGACAAATTTTATTATTCTTCTTATTTGCTTTGTGCTTATATAGTATACACCGTCGCAAACCCTAAGTATATCGGTATGTAACCGGTTAACTCGGTGTATGGATTACACGTGAGGATTGAGTTAGTGGTGATATACTTAAACTATTAGTCCATGGTAAACTTAATCAGAGTTTAGGGTCTCTTGATTAAAACACCAATAGTGCGCCTAGAACACCTTAGGGTGTGATAGTCTTATCCGTACTGTCGGTAGAGGGTACCTAGGTGGGGCATTTATATATGATGGCATTCATATAGGACTGGACCGATTTAATCTGTATTTCTCGATATAATTCTGTAATCGAGGAATCTTATTAAATCATTAGATGATCATATATAGATCAACCTTAATCCTGAGGTGATCACGGGGTGCTGCTTGTCTCGGGGTAGTGTTTGATGTGTTAGTTATGGTTCACTTAGATATGTGTTCCAAACCACTTCTCATTGGCACTATCTCCTGATGAGTGAGTAGTTCTGATTTTCACAGACATGGAGTCCATTCCTTCCTGCAGGAAGTAGAGAGACAGTCCCCTTATTTGTTAGCCCTAAGAAAGTGATCGATCGGCCGAGTTCATATTTAGACTAATTAGCTACTAGTCAGATATGTGAACTAATTGATCACTAGGGGGTTAATGGTAAATAAGGATAAGATATTCTGAGTCGGGTTCACGGAGACTTCCCACTCAGAATGGACAGTCTATGGAGGGTTAATCCGTATGTAGTGATTATATCAATGGACGCTTATTCACTCTATGGGTTGAGTATAAGTATACATCTATAATCGGTAAAGTTCAGTTTTGGGTTTATGGTGGCGTAATCCCGGAATTAATAATTAATGTACTTATCCTGTTCGATGAATAATTAATTATTGGAGCTACTGGTTATAGGTCCAAGGTCCCCGATGTGGCTTCTGTAATTCGGACTAATAATCTTGTTATTTGGGCCTCAGTGATAATTAATTGGCCGGGCTAATTAATTGATATGCATGGATATTGTTTAGTTGGGCTAAATAATATAATACACATAAAAGACATTTTATGTGGGCTTAGTAACCCTTAATGGTGGCGCCAATATATGTTGTTTAATTAGAGAGAAATTAGTTTTCTTGGATAATTATTTGACATGTGATTTATCTTTTATTTGTTAAATGATAATTCATGGAATATTAGATAATAATATGATTTATCCTAATTTGCTTGGGATAATCATTTTATTTGGAATAAAGGATTAATGTAATAATTATCTCTTAATTATTAAATCCTTGGAGGACAAAGATTACTCACCTATATAAGGAGAGTTCTCCCAAGCGTTAATATTGGCATATTTTCGACTTGACCACCAAAAGGAGAGAAATAATTAGTTTTCTTGTCTTGAGTTTTAGAAGAAGAAAAACTCTGAGTTTTTCTTGGTGTTGCATATCAAGGAGGTTCGTGTATCAAGAAGGGTGTCCACCAACCGCCGTTTGGAGAACACATCGGAAGATCAAGGCGTCTCTTCCCGATATTGGTAACATGATCTTAACCCTCTTGTAGTAGTTTAAGTCCTTTAATTATGTGTTGTGTTGTATAAGTCGTGATCCATCCATTTGCACGTAGATCTAACTCGTTTAGATCTAAGATCCTACTTCATTCACCAATACCCTCCTTCTAAACAAAGCAAAAAGAGTAGAAACAAAAACTGAACAAATTCAGTCATTTCTCATTATAATCATGTTTGTTCAAAATTATTACAAGCTAGATTCATCAAAAAATAAAAGCAAGTGTAAGTATGCTGATCTAGTTTCTTCTTTCTCTATCTTGTCTCTCCTTCTCTTGCTGCTCTTGATATTCCCTTATATCTCTAACCATTTCTCTCATCCAGTGAATTTCAATAAGGGAAAAATCAATATCATGCCTCAAGTAGAGTAAGGTTGATTTGGTGTACTCTAAAACCTAAACGCATGTATAACTGTTTGAACTCATCAGTGAATCTCTTGCTGATGTAGTAGGTAGACTCCTTCCACCTCTACCACCTCTTCCACCTCTGTGTGATGATCTTAAAGCTTTAACTCTTGCTTCCCAAAACTTTAGTCCCAAAAAGGAATTTAGTCCCTCATGGAAGCGCTTGTCATGGTAAGGTCTTCTCTTGTTATAGTAAAGCTTCTTGTATTCCTTGAAAAGATCATCAGTCAGTGGAAGTCTGCCAGGTGCTGGTTCTCTGAAAGCATTGGTGTCAGCCTCCCGTTTTTTCTGTGCAAAGATTCTGGCAGCCTCTTTTGCTACTGATGTTTGGCTCTTTTCCCCCTTATTGACATCATCAACAAAATGGGACAGCAGACCATGAACACTCTCCTGTGTGATCACCAAGTTGTTCAGTTGACCCTCCATGATTTCAGTTCTAGTGTCAACTGCAGTGATCCTTCCTTGCAATGTCTGCTCCAGTAGATTGATCCTTTCAGTAATCTTAGGATCCAATCCAGCAGGGTGAAGTGTTCCAATAGGTTCAGCCACAGCAGGCTTGGGTGCCTCAGCAAGTTTGTCAAGTTTCTATATGATGAAGGCAAACTGTTCTTTCAAGAACTTCTCTTTCATTGTATTGCCTTGTCTAATTCCTTTTACATCTAGAGCAAGGTCAGCAAGAGCATATTGAGTGGAAGTAATGGTGGAAGCAACTGTTTCAGTGGTTCTTCCTCTATTTTCCACCAAGTTCATTAAATCTTCAAAACTCTGCTCTTGTCTGTCAAGTTGAGTTCTTAATCTGGTGATGTCATTTCTGACTGCCCTCAACTCATCCACACACCTGTCGTGCCGGTACCCCACCGGCCATTCCTCCACCATATGTCCAAAGATCTTCATCGTAGGCTCTTCCACATTGTATTGTGCCCTCTCGTCCGCCGACAACCATGGCCCAACTCATATCCCTTCCCACGGGGTTAGGACCTTGGAACTCCTCCGGGATTGGATCTAGGACGGGTTCCTCAAAGATTGGTACAAATGCATGTTGGAAGTCATAGTCAAAGAAATTTGTTCATCCTCATCAATAACAACGGTATGCGACTATCCTTCCCTTCGATGACCTTTCCTCAGAGTAGGCTCTACTACGGCGGCTGTTCTCCAACAACAACAGGGGTTTCCTCCAAACCCATTGTCAGTTCCAACCTTTCTCAAGGTGCTGTTTGGTCTTCAGCAACCTGTACCACCAGTTCCGACCTTTGTTCAGGGGCTATTTGAACCTCAGTAGCCCGAACCTCCTCAAAATGTAATGGTGATTCTTCAAAACCCATCACCATGTCCAACCTCTGTCCAATCACTGTCTGTTCCTCAGTGATTAGGACTCTCTCTTCCACACAAATAAAAGGAAAAGTAGCCATGTTTTCCTCTAGAATTCCTCCAGCATCAGCAATCTTTTGTAGATTCACAACGATTTAGATATAGTGCCCGAGTATCAATCCACTCTTGATATTGAACCGAATCTTCGAAGCGATATCGGAGCTCACTATGTTCAATAACATTCTCTTCATTCAAATCTTCAGTCTGCTGATCCTCAGGATTCATATCAGCCTCCACAACCTTGAATACATCAGATGTGCCAACCATCCTGTTACCTCCAAGGTTTATGCCATCATTGATTAGGGCCTCCAAATCATCTATGGTGAGATCTTCCAGATCCTCATCCATTCGACTAGTCTGCTGGCCCTCAGCAGACTTGCCAGCATCAGTGGACTGTTCTACACTTGGTTCATTTATCATAGCAGTTCCACTGGCTTCTCCTTGATGTGGGGGATGATCATCATCAGAATTGGATGATGATGAATCATCACTATTTGGTAGGAGTCTTGAACAAGATACTTTCTTCTCCCTTTTCTTTGTCAATAATTTCCATCAACCTCATTTCCAACAGGGAGGTATCAACCAAGTCAAGAAAATTATCCACTCCTAACTTTTCAAAGGCCCACTCCTCAAAGTCTGTCATAGGCTCAGCAGCTGATTTTTGTCCCTTGTAAAATCCAAACTTCCAATGAAAGTAATCAGCAACCAGCAGGAGTTTGGGATCAACATACCCTTCCTTCTTTTTCTTTTCTTTCCTTTCAAAGGGCATGGTTGGATTTCTGGGAGCTGTTTGTTTACTTTGCTGACCTCCAAAGGTCTCAACAAGTAGATTCAGAGTTTCCTCAACAGATGCTTCTAGGTCAGTAGGTTCTTCTGGTTGTACATTTGTACCTACCACCTCCATCTGCTCCACAATTGGTTCCCCCTGACTTACATGCTCATCAGCAGGGTCAGCAACATGTTGCTCTTCCCCCTGAACTATTGCAGAATTTGCAGGGTCTTGTACTGTTGTATCAATTTCCACAGCAGGTGCATACTCAGTAGTCTGCCGTGGTTCTTCAGTAGGTTCAGCAGGTTGCTCAATAACAACCTCTCCAGTAGCAGTAGGCTTAACAATTTTTAGAGGTTCAACTTCAATAGCCTCTCCTTCTACTTCTTCCCTTTGTTCTTCAAGGACCCTCAATTCCTTGCCTTTTCCATGCTTCTTTTTCTTTGCAATTTCCTTCATTCTCTTGGAAAGTTGCTCAGATTCAACTTCAGTAGCTTTCCTCTTTCTGCTGCCTTCCTTTTGTCGTTCTCTCAAAATTTCAGCAACAGACTTTTTCTTTGTAACTGCAGCAGGGTCAGTAACTTCAATTTCAATTGGACCCTCAGTAGACTCAGCAGTCTGCTGTCTGCTTCCTTGTTTTCCTAGGCTTTAGCATTTCTGTGATTTTTCTGCTGTCAGCAGCCTTCTTTTTCTCACCAACTTTCTTGGGTGCAGTAGATTTAACAACTTGCTTAACCTGCTCACCACCAGCATCATCATCTCCATCATTATCACTTTCAGTTGCTTCAGCATCCACTTCTTCATCATCATCCAAACAAGGGAAGAGATAGCCGATCTCCTTCTTATATCTGGAGTCGTTTATTTTCTCAGATGCAACATCAGCAATCCTCAAATGATTCAGCAGGGCCTAAACCATCTGATATGAATCTAAGTCCATGTCTGAAGAAAGTTGTGACGTATTCAAGTCCGTCATTATCGCTCGCGGACCATCAGAATAATTATTTACTAAGTCATATGTTATAATATGTTACTACATGATAATATATACTTTATTAAGTATTATTAGCTAATTATTAAAGCTCAAAATCATCATGAAGGGCGCCATTTTTTAAGGATGAGCATTCTTGGAAGAAATCTAGATTCATTGGATCCAAGTTGTCAAGATACATCAAGCCAAAGTTCAAAAGATGCAACCTTTGAAGAAAGTACTTAGAAAAACCAAAAGTCCTCCTTTGGTTAATGATATAGCATGAAATTTTGGTCCAATGTATCTATATTTTCATGTATTTTCTAGCCTATAAATACCCAAGCTATGTACTTGTATTAAACCATCATCTTTTGCAATAATAAAATTTTATATTTTCTACACTTGGATTAGTGTGTTGAATTCTCTGGATAGAGGTTCTTTCGGATTATCAAAGGCTTGAGTAACCTTGGGTGTACTATACCAAGGTGCTTAGAAACAGGTTTTCTAAGTGTTGAGGTTATTCCAAGGTGCTTTCTCACAAGTTGAGACTGTGTCGAGGAGCTCTCGAAAAATATTCCAAGGTGCTTCTACGCAATTGTTGTAGTTGTGTCGAGGAGAAAGACTTGAATCCAAATACCGCTTTTCCTAGATCCGTGCAATTTCACATCGTAGTTTCGCATCGGTTGGTATCAGAGCACAAGGCGGAGTCGACGGTATTATATCATTATCTGCAGTGACAATTTGTATTCCAACTTTATTTTGACTACAGTAATTCTTTCCAAAACTCTTCAATTTTGGTGATCTCATATAAAATTTCGTTTTATACAACTTTTGTTCTTTGATTTTTCCCAAATTCTCAACCGTTTGGCAACAATCTGCGACGTAACTCACTGTTGTTATTCTGGAAATTATTCTGACAGATTGCACCGGTTTCAAAAATCTGATTGTTTGGCCAACCTATACATCTCCAAACGACCTCAAATTTTTACCACATCTAAACCATCCATTTATCTATCTTTTCTCTCTTGACTTCATCTCAAAATTCGAAACATAACGTGTTCAAAACAGCACCCCAACGCTCTGTCCGAATTCCAAGATCTTTTCATTTATTTATAACTACACCATGTTACTTTCTGAGGAATCTCGGGTACGGAGGAAGTTGGAAAAGGGAAAGGTAAAGGCTGAAATTGTAAGGCACAAAAAGTCAAAGAATCATGATGTTGCTTATTATGAACAATTTATAAGAAGTCTTAAGGATGATATTATTCGAACCGTGGAGGAAATGATAAATAAATGGATTGAAGAGGATAAAGCGAAGAACAATAGTAAGGTGGAGTTGAAAGTGGAGGAATGTGAGAAAGTTGTGGAGATTGAGAAAGAATGTGAATCTGAATTCTTTGATGAGAAAGTAGAGATATCTCAAGAGAATTTAGAGGATATTATTGAAGAAGTAGTAATACATGATGAGGGATTAATTGTTGACGATGAAGTTCAAATTACCGAAACAATTGAAGACGAGCAAAGTTCTGAATTTGTGATTACAGATAAAGGGATGTTGGAGGAATGTATGGTAAAAGAAGAACTTAAGGAGTTGATTCCAGTTGAAGAAATTGAAGAGACCATGTTACTAAAATCATGTGACAACTATGTTGATTTTTCTTTGCAGGAACATGATCATTACCCCGTTGTGGAAAGTTTATTAGATACGAAGGTTTTTAAACGAGAACATCTTGGTGGAAAACTGGCGCACATATATATTGATCCTTTTGCTAAATGTTTTGATGGTTATGTTGGATCGTAACGCGCACTAAATTACTCTAGAGGGGGGGTGAATAGAGTAATTACCGGATTATAACTACTTTTTCGACTTAAGATAATTTCGGAGTTTCAACCTAGTTTTTAGTTAATTAAATAGGCGGAAGACTATTTAATTAAAAAGAAAAACTAAGTTATCCTAGTTATCTAAGTGATCTAAGTTGCACCTAACAGGGTTACAAACAAACTTGTTTTAGATCAGATTAAGTTGTTACTAACATGCAAGATATTACCTAAGTGTTGTTGATTAGGTGAGAGAACACTTAGCAGATTTTATGTTGTTTAACTAGCATGCAATGTCCTAAGGTGTTACAAGACAAAAACAACAATCCAAGCAAAACAATCAATCAGGAATGTTTTACTTGAATCAACCAAGTGTTGAGTCCAAGCCAAGCTTAGAAAGAACACTTGAGGTCAAGATTCAAGTATAACACTAAAGCTATACTATAAATCTCTAAGGTTACAAACACAGTACAAAAGATTACCCCACCGGAGCCTACAGCTCGGATGGCCAAGATGAAATGCAGACTGTAGCCCTCCAAGCACAGTCCTTCAGAACTCTTCTCAACACACAAAGCTGTGTGTGTTGAACCACCAAGCTCCAAGCAGCCCTGCCTTGACTTGATGAGCTCCAAACAGTGATGCAGAAAAATAGAGCACTCTCTTCCTCACTTATACAAGTTTAACACTCAAGTGTAAGAGTACAATCACTATTCTCACCACAAGTTTGATACCTCACAAATGACACTCAAAAATCAAATTCAAAACACTCACTAACCAACTCCTAATCTACTCTTCAAACTTAAGACAGTAGACTGAAGTGAGAGAACCGAGTTGTATGAGAGATGTTTTTGACCAAGTGACTTTTTGTGCTTTTGCTTTCTTTCTTGCTCTGTATGTACCTCTGTTAAGATAAATGGTCTAATATATATACTGCACACTTTAACAGAAGAGTTAGTAGATTTCAAGAGGTGAAAATTTAGATTGACAGGTCAGCATAAGGACAAAAGCAACGGCTAGGCAAGAAGGAAGAGTCACGGATCAACAATACAGAAACTACACGGCTAGCAATATTACATAACTCTTTAAGTTTTTTATTTTATTTTATATATATATATATATATATATATATATATATATATATATATATATATATATATATTTTGTGTAGTGTGTGAAAATGAAAGAATATCACATAACCAAAATATATTAGATCTAAATAAACTTTTATAGTCAAAGGAAAAACAGCAAAAAGAAAAGTCGAAAGCATGCAGACAATAGAAGAAAAGATTTATCATTTGACTAAGAAGAAAAAGGTATTAAAAGGAAATGTTATCATATTAAACTTTAAGTGACATGCTGTTAGAGAAATTTGTAGCTGAAAATAAATAAATAAAAAAGACTCGGGCAACATATGCACAAAAGATATCGACTTTTATTAGAAGACAAACGAAAGGTTTTCGTCTTTCCAAACGGAGTCATGCATTTGACATTAAGAGTAAAAAGCAAACAAAAGATTCGGACTTTCACCATTTTCACAAAAAGGGGTGAGATAGAGATATTTTTGGCATCATTGACTAGGTGAAAACACCATTATCGTCTCAAAGCGGGTGTAGCATCAAAGATGCCTATTTTCATACCCGTGTTGCTTAGCCTTCCACAGATCTACCAAAAATAGGAGCCAGGGTTGCATTACCTTCACAGACATGTCAGAAGGTCATTGAAGCAAAGCTTCTCTCTTTTATTGTAGTAGAAACGAGCCAGAAGAAGGACGAGAAAAGCATAGAAAAGGAGATGACTTTCTGGACAGAGAAAAAAAAAAGGAATGAGATTTCTATATAGAGAAGATAGATGATTCAGAGTACAGAAACAGAGATAGCAGATAAGTTGTATGGAAATGGAAAAAGAGTATTTCTGGAAAATAAAAAGATAAGGGAAGAGTTTCTTAATAAAAGAAGAAGAGACGTTGGAAGATGGTGGGGGTTATCAGAAAATTAATGGGAGTACAGAGAGATGGAGAAATGAAAGAGACGTTATAGTAGATAGTGGGGTATTGGGGAGTGGGATTCTTGGGTATAGAAACGAGGAAAATAAATGGAGGAGATTAAAGAGGCGAGAAGGTTCTGGGAAGTAGAGGTGGGGCAAGCAGATAAGATAAAAATGTAGGTTTTTAATGGGATATTTAATAGAAAGTAGGTTATGTATTGGGCTGGATAAATAAATACAAGAAAGGGCCGGTTGTTTTAAAAAGTAAAGCCATCATTTAATCTTAAAATAATTATCGGCCTAGTAGTTTGTATAGCCCAAAAATTAATTCAACAAAAATTATGCCATAACACAATAATGTGTTTGCATAATTAATCAAATTAATTTTAAATAATGCCATAAAAGTGATAAGATAAAATTCATTTAATGTGTACAACATAAAGTCGCCATCACATGTCGTGAATTAAATTTATCACTAATTTGCAATATTGCACATCGTATCATAGAGCTATAATTTAATCATCTACGATGTGATTGGTGTACCTGCAAGAAATGCTCGAGAAAAGTGTTAGTACACGAGATAGAGAATAATTAACACATAATAAGGGTGATTATGAAAATTAATCAAACTTACCAAAACGAGGGCACAACAATTCTCCCCCTTTTGATTAATTTTCAAAATACCCTTAAACTTTGAAAAACTCCCCCTAAATCTATACTCCCCCTACATATGACTAAATCTATACTCCCCCCTACATATGACTTCTCCCCCTTAGTTTGAAAACTTAAGCAAAAGAGGAAAAATTAGGAAGGAATCATATGTAGATCACTACGAAATTTTTCAAAAAGCGCTTGAGGGAGCGGCTTAGTGAAAATATCCGCAACTTGTTGGTTCGTAGGCACAAACTCAATAGAAATAGTACCATTTTGCACGTGGTCACGTATAAAATGATACCGAATATCTATGTGCTTAGCCCGGGAGTGTAAGACGGGGTTTCGTGACAAGTCTATGGCACTGGTACTCACAATAGACTGGCACGGAAGAGAAGGTAACACCAAAATCTAAAAGTTGTTGTTTGATCCATAGAATTTGGGCACAACAATTACTTAGGGAGACATACTCGGCCTCGGTAGTACTAAGAGCAACACTAGGTTGTTTCTTAGAATACCAAGAAATGAGCCTATCACCTAAGAATTGGCACGTTCCACTCGTGCTCTTTCTATCGATCCTACAACCACCATAGTCGGCGTCACTAAAAGCAAGTAGTGTGAAAGTGGAGGTCTTAGAGTACCGAGAGACCGAGTGTGGGTGTGTGTCTAAGATATCTAAAAATATGTTTGACCGCATTATAATGAGAGATCTTGGGATTAGCTTGATAACGTGCACACATGCATACGAGAGAACATGATGTCGAGTCAGATGCGGTGAGATAAAGTAGTGAACCTATCATCTTTGCGGTAGATGTGAGAGTCAAACGGTTGACCATTCTCATCAAGCTCAAGTTTGTCGAAGAACTCATAGGTGTTGTAGCCGGTTTTAGATTTTCAAACTTGAACTTTTTGAGCATGTCATTAACATATTTCGTTTGACTAATGTGTGTGCCATCAGGTGTTTGTTTGACTTGTAGACTAAGGAAGAAAGTGAGCTCTCCCATAGCCGACATTTCAAACTGTGAGGCCATAAGTGATTGAAATTCAGCACAAAGTGATTCATTAGTAGAGCCAAAAACAATGTCATCGACATACACTTGAGCTAAAAGAATATCGGACCCGATTGACTTATAGAAAAGAGTGTTATCTATATGCCCACGAGAAAAGCCATTTGAGGTAAGGGTGGAAGAAAGTCTGTCATACCAAGCTCGGGGGGCTTGTTTCAAACCGTAAAGTGCTTTCTTGAGATGGTAAACATGGTTCGGATGAAGTGGATCCTCAAAACCGGGAGGTTGTCGAACATACACTTCTTCCTTAATGTACCCATTCAAAAACGCACTCTTTACATCCATTTGAAACAATTTTATATTATAAGCTGATGCAAAAGCAATTAAGAGACGAATAGCCTTTAATCTAGCAACTGGTGCAAAGGTCTCATCGTAGTCAATGCCTTCCTCTTGGAAATACCCTTGAGCCACCAGTCTAGCTTTGTTCCGAGTTATTTTGCCATTTTCATCAAGCTTATTTCTAAAGACCCACCGGGTTCCTACGACAGACTTGTTTTTAGGTAAGGGAACAAGTTCCCAAACATTATTACGCTCAAATTGGTGTAACTCATCTTGCATAGCCGATATCCAGTCGGTATCAAGTAATGCATCTTTAATGTTTTTAGGTTCTATTTCTGACACTAAGGCGTGCAATGATGAAAGTGAAGGGTGAAGAGTGGACCTGCGGGTGCTTACACCAACATTAGGATCTCCAATTATGAGATCTTATGAATGGCAGCGATGCCATCGTCTATTAGATGAAGCTGTTTGCATGTCAGCATTTTCAGCATTATATAATTCGAGCTGATCTTGCTGTATTTGGACTGTTGGAGCAGGGTTTTGGACTGTTTGACCAGAATTTAATTCTGGGGGAGCTGGAAATTGAGCAGAGGGGGCTGGATCAGAATTGTCATTCATTGCAGCAGGCAAAAAATCAGATTCGTCATCCATATGCAGATTTTCCAAGTCCTGTTCTAAGGATTCAGCATTCTCAACAACAGAATTAGTCATGGAAACAGATTCAAGAAAGGTGACATGGATGGACTCAATAATACGTCGATTACTTGGGTCATAGCATCTATATGTCTTAGAGTTTTCTGAATATCCCACGAAAATACACTCTATAGACTTAGATGCAAACTTATCCAAGTTATCTTTGTCATTGAGAACATGGCACTTACAGCCAAAAACGTGAAAATAACTAACTTTAGGTGGTCGGCCTCTCAGCAACTCATATGGGGTTTTGTGCAGTTTCTTACGAATAGTTAAACGATTAATTATATAGCATGCACTAGATACAGCTTCAGCCCATAAGAAACAAGGTAGGTTAAATTCATTTAGCATTGTTCGAGCACATTCTTGGATGGTACGATTTTTGCGTTCCACTACGCCATTTTGTTGTGGAGTTCTAGGGGCTGAGAATTCATGCCTAATACCCGACTGTTCACAAAAGAAAATAAGTGGAGTATCGGTAAATTCTCCTCCTCTATCACTCCTAACGGTTACAACCGTTATATCATAAGTGTTTTGTAATTGCTTCACAAGAACTTCAAATTTGAAGCACTATCACTCTTATGAGTCAAAAACAAAACCCATGTATAACGAGAATAATCGTCTACTACAACAAGTACATAAAACTTACCACCCAAGCTTTTAGTTCGAATAGGGCCAAATAAATCTACATGCATTAGTTCAAGAATCCGAGAAGAGGTAATGTCATGCTTAGACTTGAATGAGGTTCTAGTTTGTTTTCCTTTGATACAAGGCTCACAAGTTTCAAACCCATTTAAGTCCAGTTGTGGTAAGCCACGTACCAAATTCTGTTTGCACAGTTTTTGGATGGTGGTGATACCGACATGACCTAACCGTCTATGCCACAGGTTGATGTTATCGTGTTGTGACACAAGACAGGTTATAGAGCAATTTGTCAGCTTGTCAAGTTCGATCTTATAGACATTATCTTCTCTAGGACCGGACAGCACAAGCTCACCACAATTGTTCCTTATCTCACAAATAGATTCATTAAACATAATACACATTCCTGCATCGCAGAGTTGTGAGATGCCGATTAAGTTATATTTCAGGTTGCTGACGTAAAGCACGTTATTGATGACTAAGGTTTTAGGATTACCGACTGATCCTTGTCCAAGGATCTTCCCTTTACGACTATCACCAAAGGTTCTTGTCCCACCGGATGTTTTGGCGGTATATGAGATTAAAAGGTCTTTGTTACCGGTCATATGCCTAGAACGACCCATTTGTCCAAACACCATTTGGTCTTCTTTGTCCATTCCTTAGACTTAAGGCACACCTACAACCAATAATGGAAGCTAAGGTACCCCAAAGTCTTTGGGTCCTAATTGGGTTAGACTCATTTAGGTAAGGTACCCTTTGGTACCCAAACCTTCTTCATTTTAGGCATTTTAGGAAAGCTGTTAGAGCCAAAAGTACTACCAAAAGCAGCACTGTTGGTCCTAGGGGCTGGTCCAAGTAAGCCAAAATAAAGAGGATGTGGATAAGGATAACCTTGACCAAAACGGTTGTTCTCATGGAACCATGTATGAATGGGGGCCATGCGTGGACGCATACGAGTGTAGTTGGGTGTCATGTGTACCCTAGAATCATGGAATCTATATGAATGCTGATATGCATGAGGAGGGTGCTGAAGTGCATAAGGTGCATCTTTGAAATGCGAGAATAAGGTCTTGCATATCCGATCGAAAATTAGGACCCCAGGAGTAGTGTTCTAGCAGCCCTACGTTATCTTTGGAATGCGTGAGACATCCTAGATGATGCGGCATAATCAAAATGAGTTCTAGTGTAATCGTATCTTTGTGTAGTGTGTGCGGGTGTAGATGGAGCGAACATAGGTGATTTCTTAGAAGTGGAGGAAGAGGCAATGTTAAATGCTTTCTCTGTAGAGATGGGTCTAGGCTCATAAACTTTCTCTTTACCACCGGAGACAAAGGCGAGGGTTTGGTGGAATATCCTCGAAGAAGGCGAAAGCCAAGGCCCTCTTGTCCTTTGGGTCTTTGAGAGAAGAGAGCGCTCATCAAGTTGTTTAGAGGCGATTTCAAACCTTTGAATGGTACGTGTGAGCTTAAGCTTCTCATCTTTCAAGGATCGATTCTCCTTGAGCAAGTTTTCTGCCCTAGACTCCAACTCAGCAATAGTATTCAAGAGAGAGCATGTAAGCTTATCCTTTTCTTCTACTTCCTGTTTTAGATCATTAATTTCAGATTTTAAATGCAAGGTGCGTGCAGCTAAAACTTCAGATAAATCATACAAAACATCTTTGGTGGGAGAATCATTTTCTACCTCTGTGTCGTACTCGTGGTCCGAATGAGCCATCAGACACAGATTGTCCTTGGATATGTAGACATTGGCCTGTTCACTCTTAACTGAGCCTTGATCAGAATCAGCTTCAGAGCTGTCATCCCAAGCAGCAAGGCCCTTGTACTTTTGACTTGAATTATGTTTAGGGCGTGCTACATTTCCAGATCTAACTTTATTAGGATGAGGACAGTTAGCTTTAAAGTGACCTTTCTTATTACAGTTATAACATTTATTTTCAGGAGAAGTGGATTCATTTTTATTAAGCACTTGAGGAGCTGAATGACGACGAGTTGCACCCTTCTTCTGTCTCAAAAATTTCTTGAATTTTCGAGCTAGAAGTGCAATCTCCTCATCGTCATCTTCACTTTCACTCAAGGCAGTCTCAGGTTCGACTCTAGGTACTTCAGCTTGAAAGGCTACGTTCCGTGGACGGTCCATAAGATGTTTACGAGAGTTCATTTGAGCCTCGTGGACAAGTAGGGATCCAATTAATTCCTCCTTAGTGAGAATATCAAGGTCTTTTGCCTCTACAATGGTTGTGGTCTTAGGATCCCACTCAATAGGCAAACACCTTAATATTCTCTGACAGAGTTTTTCATTAGTGATGTGTTCACCTAGTGACTTAAGTTGATTGACAATCCCGGTAAATCTTGAGTCCATGTCATTGATTGATTCGTTAGGGTTCATCTGGAATGATTCATATTCATGCATGAGCCTACTCAATCTAGACTTCTGAACCTGACTAGTACCTTCATACCTCATGCACAGACTATCCCACATTTCTTTAGCACATTTGTTGCATGAAGATACATAGTCACATTCAGATGGACTGAGTGCACAAGAAAGAATGGACATTGCTTTGGATTGCAGTGCAAGAAGTCTCATATCTTCTTGAGTATAGTCCTTTCTTTCCTTAACAACCTCAGTCTCAACACCATCAGTCTTAATGGTTTTCATTGGAATGTAAGGACCATCCTCAATGCAGAACCACAGCTGAAGGTCGATGGACTCCAAATGAAGTCTCATAGCACGTTTCCAACGACCATAATTTGTACCATCAAAGAAGGGTGGTCTAGTGCTAGACATACCCCTCTCTGGGGCAAATTCTGGCTGGAAGAAGACATGCTAACAAATGTAATGTTTTTTTTTTTTTTTTTTTTTTTGGATGATGAATGAAATGCAGATTACAATGCGAGAGATGCACTAAGATACTAATGTAGTGATACAATGCAGGATCTCCTAACAACTACAATGTTTACAATGCAGTTTTAGATGAACCTTAATAAATCGTGACACAAAGACAAGAAGTGGATTGTGTGTACAGTCGAAGGATGTAATGAGTGGTGTGTGCACCTAAGTATGTTGCAGGTAGATTATTATGTGAGTTAGTGACTGATTTTAAGTTCAGAAAAATAAGGTCAAAGTGTGGAACCTAAAAACAGTTACACTAAAAGAGCAGGATAGCAACAAACACAAACAACAAGACAACACAGTGAAACAGCAAGAGAAAAGCACAAAAACACAGCTATAGCAAATACTACACACAGATAGCACAAATAGCACAGATAGCACAGATAGCAACTTCAGATCACAACAAAACAGCACAGAAGCAAGACAACTAGTGACCTCGCTCCGATACCAATTGTTGGATCGTAACGCGCACTAAATTACTCTAGAGGGGGGGTGAATAGAGTAATTACCGGATTATAACTACTTTTTCGACTTAAGATTATTTCGGAGTTTCAACCTAGTTTTTAGTTAATTAAATAGGCGGAAGACTATTTAATTAAAAAGAAAAACTAAGTTATCCTAGTTATCTAAGTGATCTAAGTTGCACCTAACGGGGTTACAAACAAACTTGTTTTAGATCGATTAAGTTGTTACTAACATGCAAGATATTACCTAAGTGTTGTTGATTAGGTGAGAGAACACTTAGCGAGATTTTATGTTGTTTAACTAGCATGCAATGTCCTAAGGTGTTACAAGACAAAAACAACAATCCAAGCAAAACAATCAATCAGGAATGTTTTACTTGAATCAACCAAGTGTTGAGTCCAAGCCAAGCTTAGAAAGAACACTTGAGGTCAAGATTCAAGTATAACACTAAAGCTATACTATAAATCTCTAAGGTTACAAACACAGTACAAAAGATTACCCCACCGGAGCCTACAGCTCGGATGGCCAAGATGAAATGCAGACTGGAGCCCTCCAAGCACAGTCCTTCAGCACTCTTCTCAACACACAAAGCTGTGTGTGTTGAACTACCAAGCTCCAAGCAGCCCTGCCTTGACTTGATGAGCTCCAAACAGTGATGCAGAAAAATAGAGCACTCTCTTCCTCACTTATACAAGTTTAACACTCAAGTGTAAGAGTACAATCACTATTCTCACCACAAGTTTGATACCTCACAAATGACACTCAAAAATCAAATTCAAAACACTCACTAACCAACTCCTAATCTACTCTTCAAACTTAAGACAGTAGACTGAACTGAGAGAACCGAGTTGTATGAGAGATGTTTTTGACCAAGTGACTTTTTGTGCTTTTGCTTTCTTTCTTGCTCTGTATGTACCTCTGTTAAGATAAATGGTCTAATATATATACGCACACTTTAACGAAGAGTTAGTAGATTTCAAGAGGTGAAAATTTAGATTGACGAGTCGGCATAAGGACAAAAGCAACGGCTAGGCAAGAAGGAAGAGTCACGGATCAACAATACGAAACTACACGGCTAGCAATATTACATAACTCTTTAAGTTTTTTATTTTATTTTTTTTATATATATATATATATATATATATATATATATATATATATATATATATATATATATATATATATATTGTGTAGTGTGTGAAAATGAAAGAATATCACATAACCAAAATATATTAGATCTAAATAAACTTTTATAGTCAAAGGAAAAACAGCAAAAAGAAAAGTCGAAAGCATGCAGACAATAGAAGAAAAGATTTATCATTTGACTAAGAAGAAAAAGGTATTAAAAGGAAATGTTATCATATTAAACTTTAAGTGACATGCTGTTAGAGAAATTTGTAGCTGAAAATAAATAAATAAAAAAGACTCGGGCAACATATGCACAAAAGATATCGACTTTTATTAGAAGACAAACAGAAAGGTTTTCGTCTTTCCAAACAGGTCATGCATTTGACATTAAGAGTAAAAAGCAAACAAAAGATTCAGACTTTCACCATTTTCACAAAAAGGGGTGAGATAGAGATATTTTTGGCATCATTGACTAGGTGAAAACACCATTATCGTCTCAGCAGGTGTAGCATCAAAGATGCCTATTTTCATACTGTGTTGCTTAGCCTTCCACAGATCTACCAAAAATAGGAGCCAGGGTTGCATTACCTTCACAGACATGTCAGAAGGTCATTGAAGCAAAGCTTCTCTCTTTTATTGTAGTAGAAACAAGCCAGAAGACGGACGAGAAAAGCATAGAAAAGGAGATGACTTTCTGGACAGAGAAAAAAAAAAGGAATGAGATTTCTATATAGAGAAGATAGATGATTCGAGTACGAAACGAGAGATAGCGAGATAAGTTGTATGGAAATGGAAAAAGAGTATTTCGGAAAATAAAAAGATAAGGGAAGAGTTTCTTAATAAAAGAAGAAGAGACGTTGGAAGATGGTGGGGGTTATCGAAAATTAATGGGAGTACGAGAGAGATGGAGAAATGAAAGAGACGTTATAGTAGATAGTGGGGTATTGGGGAGTGGGATTCTTGGGTATAGAAACGAGGAAAATAAATGGAGGAGATTAAAGAGGCGAGAAGGTTCTGGGAAGTAGAGGTGGGGCAAGCAGATAAGATAAAAATATAGGTTTTTAATGGGATATTTAATAGAAAGTAGGTTATGTATTGGGCTGGATAAATAAATACAAGAAAGGGCCGGTTGTTTTAAAAAGTAAAGCCATCATTTAATCTTAAAATAATTATCAGGCCTAGTAGTTTGTATAGCCCAAAAATTAATTCAACAAAAATTATGCCATAACACAATAATGTGTTTGCATAATTAATCAAATTAATTTTAAATAATGCCATAAAAGTGATAAGATAAAATTCATTTAATGTGTACAACATAAAGTCGCCATCACATGTCGTGAATTAAATTTATCACTAATTTGCAATATTGCACATCGTATCATAGAGCTATAATTTAATCATCTACGATGTGATTGGTGTACCTGCAAGAAATGCTCGAGAAAAGTGTTAGTACACGAGATAGAGAATAATTAACACATAATAAGGGTGATTATGAAAATTAATCAAACTTACCAAAACGAGGGCACAACAGGTTATCCGACACTGAGTTTCTATGAATATGTTTCCGCTATTACGAGGGCCATCAACGTTTATATCCAACCAAGATACACTTCTCACGTTGCTTTTGTGAAGTGGGGATCTCGACATCAGCTTACAATTTTGAAGTTGCGTATTCGACACATATTTGATCCGGGTGTTTGTTTGGTGATAATGTGGATTCATTCAAGATTCGTGCATGATTCTGAACTATATGACATCCTTTTGATTCGAGGACGAATCATTCGCAACCAGGAGGGTATGATATGAATCTAAGTCCATGTTTGAAGAAAGTTGTGACGTATTCAAGTCCGTCATTATCGCTCGCGGACCATCAGAATAATTATTTACTAAGTCATATGTTATATGTTACTACATGATAATATATACTTTATTAAGTATTATTAGCTAATTATTAAAGCTCAAAATCATCATGAAGGGCGCCATTTTTGAAGGATGAACATTTTTGGAAGAAATCTAGATTCATTGGATCCAAGTTGTCAAGATACATCAAGCCAAAGTTCAAAAGATGCAACCTTTGAAGAAAGTACTTAGAAAAACCAAAAGTCCTCCTTTGGTTAATGATATAGCACGAAATTTTGGTCCAATGTATCTATATTTTCATGTATTTTCTAGCCTATAAATACCCAAGCTATGTACTTGTATTAAACCATCATCTTTTGCAATAACAAAATTTTATATTTTCTACATTTGGATTAGTGTGTTGAATTCTCTGGATAGAGGTTCTTTCGGATTATCAAAGGCTTGAGCAACCTTTGTGGGCGTCCTATACCAATGTGCTTAGAAACATGTTTTCTAAGTGTTGAGGTTATTCCAAGGTGCTTTCTCACAAGTTGAGACTGTGTCGAGGAGCTCTCGAAAAATATTCCAAGGTGCTTTTATGTAATTGTTGTAGTTGTGTCGAGGAGAAAGACTTGAATCCAAAAACCGCTTTTCCTAGATCCGCGCAATTTCACATCACCATCAAACCCAAAGGTAAAGCCTTGGATTTCCTTGTCCATTCTCTTTCCTTAGTTATCACTTTCTTCATATATTGGACAAAGAGTCCAGCCCAATCAAACTTCATGCTTTTGCAGATGATGATTAACTGTTCAATCGTGGGTCCTGATAAAGTATCAAGGCTTCCACTGAGCCCCAAGATATTCTTTGCTATTATCTTACTCAGCAGGTTGTACTCCATTCCTATATGCTTCACATTGATGCTCAGTGATGATTTAATAGCATCATTGGTCTTTATTCTGTCAACAAAATCCAATTTTGATAATCCTATTTCTTCAGGATTAGTTGGAGCATCGTTTACAAGTGCAAAACCAAAAGCTTCCCTCAGCATGTTTGAGGAAACTTCAATCTCCTGGCCATTCACTGTTGTAGTAAATGTCTCTCTACCTTCTCTTATCACAATGTTTCTCCAGAAATTAACAACATTCGTGTAAGATATTCTTTCCAGTCTTATATTGAGGACATCTTCTAATCCTTCGTATCTTCTGATTCTTCTACCAATATTGATAGCCAACTCAGTTTTGTTAGCATCAACAACAAAGCCTCTGACACTTTGGCTTGTTCCAATGTTAATATCATCCTTATCTGCCATTCTTGAAGAATAAGATGAAGAAGAGAGCTTTCAAATCTGTGTTCACACGGTATATTTGCAGAGAAAATCAATCTGAAAGTTGTAAGTATCCTCTGTGTATATGTCTGTATATATAGGGATAGGTAGTTGAGAGTGTCAGATAATGCATTGTACACGTACTGTAGCATTAACCACGATTAAATTCGAATAAATGAGATCTTGCCACGTGTCCCATAACTGACCCATAAAGAGTTGTAACCGTTCGATCGTGTAACTGCGGTTACTAAGATAAGATAAATATCCTGGTCTTTTGCTTTTTGACTTTTGTTAAAGTTTGACTGTAACGTATGCCTCAACAGCCTTTACCATCAATAGACTTGGCTCAGCAGTCTGCTGACAAAGATGCCTCAGCAGCCTGCTGACAATGTTACTCTGCCGATCTTCAATTCTTCTTGTTTTGTCCAACTGATAACACAAGATGAAGTTTAATACCAATGACTGATCTGTCAAGTGAGCCCACCCAATAGGACAAAGACCAATCCCCTTGGCAACTTCATTTGCTCAATTGTCCAAACATAAATAAGTACATGGAATTGTTGATACCAATGACTAATCTGCTAAGTGAGCTCACCCATCATAGCAAAGACTAATCCCCTTGGTGAATTCCAAGTACATTGCTGATCATAGGTGTATCAGTCAACTTTTATAATTCCATGTTCAGTCCTTAACTTAGCAAATCTTTCACTATCCAATGGTTTTGTGAAAATGTCAGCAAGTTGATCTTCAGTAGGGATGTAAAGAACCACCACATCTTTCTTTTCAACATGATCTCTTATAAAATGATGTCTCACATCAATATGCTTGGTTTTTGAGTGCAAAACAGGATTTTCTGTGATTGCAATTGTACTTGTGTTGTCACACATTATAGGAATTTCTCTTTCTTCAATTCTATAATCCCTTAACTGTTGTCTTAACCAAAGTATTTGTGCACAACAACTTCCAAAGACAATGTATTCGGCCTCGGCGGTGGAGGTTGATATTGAATTCTCGCTTCTTCGAACCAGAAACTAGTCTATTCCCCATCAATTGCCAAGTTCTGTGGTGCTTTTTCTATCAATCTTGCATCCTACATAATCAGAATCTGAGTAGGATATAACCTTGAAGCTTCCATCTTTTGAATACCATATTCCTACATCCAAAGTCTCTTTTAGATACTTGAAAACTCTTTTGACTGCAGCTAGATGACTTTCCTTAGGTTTTGATTGAAATCTTGCACAAACACCTATAGCAAAGGATATATCGAGTCATTGGCTCGCGATAAGATACGATATCGCCTATCATCCTTCTGTATAAAGTCTGGTCAACATCTTTGCCTTCTTTGTCTTCATCCAATCTAATGTTTGTAGTCATAGGAGTTGATACCTTGGTGCTATTTTCCATACCAAACTTCTTTAGCAGCTCCTTGGTATACTTGGTTTGATGAATGAAGATTCCATCTTTCATCTGTTTGACTTGTAATCCCAAGAAATTGTTCATTTCTCCTATCATACTCATTTGGAATTTACTTTTCATAAGATTAGCAAATTTCTCACATAGTAATTCATTTTCAGAACCAAAAATTATGTCATCAACATAATCTGTACCAGCAGGGTGCTGTCTCCTTCATTGATTCTGAAAAGAGTCTTGTGAATGGTACCTTTGGTAAAACCATTGTCTACCAAGAATTGAGATAGGGTCTCATACCATGCTCTTGGTGCTTGTTTCAAACCATAAAGTGCTTTGTTGAGTCTGTACATTTTATCTTCTTCATCTTTAACTTCAAAACCAGGAGGTTGCTGAACATAAACCTCCTCTTCTAGAATGCCATTCAAAAATGCACTCTTGACATCCATCTGATATACTTTGAAGTTTTTATAAGCAACATATGCCAAGAATAATCTTATAGCTTCCAATCTTGCAACAGGGGCATATGTTTCATCAAAATCTATTCCTTCTGCTTGAGAATAGCCTTCTTGCTACTAGTCTGGCCTTATTCCTCACAATGGTACTGGACTCATCCAATTTGTTTCTGTATACCCATTTTGTACCAATTATGTTTGCATGATTAGGCCTTTCCACTAGTGTCCAAACTTGATTTCTTTCAAATTCATTCAATTCTTCTTGCATAGCAATTATCCAATCTGGATTTGATATTGCTTCTTCAACAACTTTAGGTTCCATTTTGTTGGATCGATAATGGCGCAAACACACTCTAGAGGGGGGTGAATAGAGTGTTGGATGAATTATAGACTCTTTTTCGAATATTGAAACACAAGTACTAAGCAACTAAGGCAGAAGCTATCTTAGTCAATTATTCACTTGTGTTATATAAACCTAAGTGATCAAATGTGGTATAAGCGTGATCAAGGTAACAACACGTTTGTAATTTGATAAGGTTGATCAAACAAAAATAATAGAATCCTCCAAACAGTAAATTAATTGATCAAACAAGGTCAGCAAAAAGATTTAAACTTAATATGCAATTCGATTCACTCAGACAGCAAATGATTAAACTTTATAGTAAATATTATCTGATCAAATATAATATTATTTAGACAAATCAATAAGCAAGCAGCTTCAACTTAGTGACGTTTAAAAACGTTTCCAAGACAGTTCAAACACCGAGTATTAAAACAGATTTGATAAGGGGCATTGTAGGAGCCCGAACGCAATTAAAATAATTAACACGAATTAAACAACAATTTTATTGAAACTAAAACGAATTACAAATGAAAAATGAAATATACTAAAATAAAAGTGGATACAATAACTCCGAGACGAGTAGGACACTCTGTCCTTAAGACAAATTTGGTCCGGTGTGTACCCCGGTTAAAACCAATTGTCTCCCAGGATAACTCGGATTACTGATTCGTATAGAGGTACTTCTTACACGAACCTTCAACGAACTCTTCTAGTGCTCAGAATCTCTTCTTCAGACTCGTATGCAACTACGTCAGAACTATATGAATGTATGAAGCTTTATGGTGTTGTATTTCGAATGTGTATGTGTAGCTTCAATCCATATGGAGGCTATATATAGGAGAGGGTGGGTGGAATGAATTAATTACGGCCGTTTCATCGATTCTGACAATGAATTACCATAACTCATCTTAATTACGGCCGTTTCATCGATTCTGACAATGAATTAACCATTAATTATTCTTGAACCGAACTATGTTGGATAACCGAACCGAGCGAACTCAATCTTCGGCTCAATCGAATGTTTATGAAGCTGGACCAAGCCCAATTAACTTTTGTATAAAAAGTTTAACACAGGCCTGGGCCTAGGGCCCTCAGGCCCAGAAGGCCCATTCCCCAAAGCCCCAAGACCAAGACCAAGACCAAGGTCAACGGTCAACGGTCAACGGTCAACGGGCTCGGGCACGGGCTCGGGCGGGCGGGCGGCGGCGGCGCGCGCGCGCGTGTGGCCATTTTAGCGAACGTCGCGCTAAAACCAACCCGCTATCTCTCTCCTTCAGGAGCTTATACCACATATAACATTCTTCCCACATATATCTTGGAAAACATTTCTCTCTTTTTCCAATGTGGTACATAGTTTAGTTGAATACTCTTCAACTTCCACTTCCAACAAAAGTTCTTTCAAACACCCGACTTCAAGCGTTAATTTCTCATTCACTCGTACTCCGAATTGAATGATTCTAAATCTGAATTCATCTACGACTTACGTAGTTTTCGAATTATCAAAACATTGTATATATTCTATACAAGAATATAATCAAATTAAGCTTGCAAAGTCGTCGAATAAAATGATTATAAAATCATTTTTTATTCACTTTAATTCAATTCCACTATTTTCTCCAACAATCCCCCACATGAATGGAAATTAATGCAAATGCGGACACGAAGAGATTCGACGGAAAAACATTGCATCGGGAGAGGTAGCTTCGGCTTTGAACTGCCTTAGTGAAGTACTATCGGATCTACTCGGCTAATCGGTGAACTTAAGTCTTGAACCTGTTCGGCCTTTAGTGTAGAACCGGACAATAGCACTCACACAATATTTCCCTTAGCACCTTGTACTTGGTTCTCATGTTGGATTCATTTTGGCCCTGAATCACACCTGGTTTCAGAAAGTGCTTTAGAGAATTCTAGCCTCTGAATTTTCATAGAAGCGGCCCCACTTCGCACTTACATAGGTGACCTCCTATCAAGAGTATTCGCCATACCCCACTCGAATTTAATCAAGTTATAGGAATCATTAAAAGTTTTCACTTAACCTTCACACTCTGGCGGACAACACTTTTATTCACGAGAATGGGAAAGTGTTCATCGACGCAACTTCATAACTTAGTTGTCCCCTTGAACCAAGATCTTGGGATCTCGGTCAACATGGTAGGGTTACCATTACAAAACTTAACTTTCAATAGGCTTAAGTCCCATTCCGAGTGTCAAAATTGACATCGATCTCAGGTAAACCTTTAGTAAGCGGATCCGCAAGATTCTCCTTCGATTTTACATAATCGATGGAAATCACACCACTGTAGAGATCAAGTGTTTAACGGTATTATGTCGTCGACGTATATGTCTAGACTTACCATTATACATACTATTTTGTGCTCGGTGTATAGCCGATTGACTATCCTTGTGTATGCTAATAGGAGCAATCGGTTTTGTCCAACAAGGAATGTCCTCTAGGAAATTTCGAAGCCACTCTGCTTCTTCCCCAGCTTTGTCCAGTGCAATAAACTCAGCTTCCATTGTGGAACGAGATATGCATGTACGCTTTGTGGACTTCCGGGACACCGCGGCACCACCAATCATAAAGATATATCCGGTTGTGGATTTTGACTCTTTAGAATCGAAATCCGGTTGCATCACAAGTATCCTTCTAATACTGCTGGATATCTTGTGTAACGTAATCCCGGAGTTCATTGTATATTTCAAATACCGAGTACTCTCATCGCGCTTTCCAATGATCCTCACGGGATTACTTGTAAAACTGCTCGGTTGTTCACGGCACACGCAACATCGGTCTAGTACGGTTGGTTATGTACATTAGACACCCTATAATCTGTGAATATTTCAAGGCGAGACACGAGGCTCACCCTTATTTTTGACCAAGTGAAGACTTAAGTCAATGGGTGTTTTCATAGGACTTTCATCAAAAACATTGAATCTCCTCGAACGGATTCAATGTAGTGAGACTATGATAATACTAGTCCCTCAGATATTCTGGAGATTTTAATCCCCAAAATTACATCTGCTTGTCCCATATCCTTCATATCAAAATTGCGTGACAGCAACTTTTTGGTATTCATGATGATATCATGAGTACTTCCCATAATTAGCATATCATCAACATATAAACACACTAACACATAAGCATTAGGTGTTTGTTTGATGTAGACGCATTTGTCACACTCGTTAATTTTAAACCCATTAGATAGCATAGTTTGATCAAACTTTAGATGCCATTGTTTGGGTGCCTGTTTCAGTCCATACAAAGACTTAACGAGTCTACACACCTTGTGCTCTTGCCCTGGAACCACAAACCCCTCGGGTTGTTCCATGTATATCTCTTCTTCTAATTCACCATTTAGAAATGCAGTTTTAACATCCATTTGATGGATCTCCAAGTTATAGACTGCAGCAAGAGCAATAAGAACCCTTATAGAAGTGATTCTCGTTACTGGTGAATAAGTATCAAAGAAGTCAAGACCTTCCTTTTGTCGATAACCCTTGGCTACCAACCTGGCCTTATACTTATCAATAGATCCATCAACCTTAAGCTTCTTTTTGAAAATCCACTTACACCCGAGTGCTTTACTTCCCGGTGGAATGTCAACCAATTCCCAAGTGTGATTTTGCATAATAGAATCTATTTCACTATTAATAGCTTCTTTCCAGAAAGGTGCTTCTGGATTAGACATAGCCTCGGCATATGTCCTTGGAGTATTTTCTACCATGTAGGTTAGAAAATCGGCCCAAAAGACGTTGAAGTCCTAGCCCTCTTACTCCTTCGAGGTTCCACTTCCTCGTTTTACGGAGTACTATCCCCCACATTTTCGTGTACTCTCTTATTTGAGTCTTCATTGTGTCTTTCTTTATGTGGAAAGACATCCTCAAAAAACACCGCATTTCTTGACTCCATGTTGTGTTTACATGCACATCGGGATTGTCGATTTGTGCACAAGAAATCTATATGCACTCTTGTTATGAGCATACCCAATAAATATGCAATCTATCGTTTTTGGCCCAATCTTAATCTGTTTAGGCTTAGGCACTTCCACCTTTGCTAAACACCCCCACACTTTCAAGTATTTATAACTTGGTTTGTGGCCTTTCCACATCTCATATGGAGTTTTATCCATCTTTTTAGACGGAATCTGTTGAGAATTGTATTGGCGGAGAGAAGGGCCTCCCCCCACAAGTTACGAGGTAACCCGAACTAATCAACATAGCATTCATCATCTCTTTCGAGTACGGTTTTTGCGTTCGGCAATTCCGTTAGATTGAGGTGCATATGGAGCGATAGTTTGATGAATAATGCCCGAATCTAGACATATTCTTTCAAATGGCGATTCATACTCTCCACCTCTATCACTACGAACCTTCTTGATTCGTCGCTAAGTTGATTCTCAACTTCATTCTTATAATTTTTGAATGCCTCGATAGCCTCATCTTTGCTACTTAGCAAATATACATAACGGTACCTTGTACAATCATCGATAAAAGTTACAAAATACTTTTTACCGCCTCTCGATTGCACAAACTTTAAGTCACACAAATCGGTGTGAATTAATTCTAACGGTTCGTGTTTCTTTCCACGGATGGAAACGGCGCTTTAGTCATTTTAGCTTCAACACGGACTTGGCATTTTTCGGTTTCATTAACTTTAAGTTTAGGTAATAAATCCAAATTCATCATTCTTTGAATTGATTTATTATTAACGTGTCCTAAACGATTATGCCATAAAGTACAAGACTCAATCAAGTAAACAAAAGTAGAAGCACTTTTTATTAGCCTCAGCGGGCACATTTAATTTAGGTACAATAGTCAAAAGATTTCTCTTGCATACCCAACCATCACTTTTATGTAAACATAAAATTATTCTAATTTTATTTTACAATACGAAGGTCCATAAAAAATAATCTATCGACCGAGTGCCTTCGCCAACTACCAATCCATTCGAGAAAGTGTGAATTTATTTGCAACAAATTCTAACTTGTAACCCGAACGGAGTTAGGCGAGGACCGAAATATAATTTCTACCGAGGTCCGGCACATGCAAAACATTTCGGATAACCGAGATAGTTTCCATTCTTTAAATTTAACGTGATATTCCCATATCCGACAATTTCGGACGTTGTTAAATTTGCCATGAAAACATTTTCTTGAATTTCCTGGTATCCCCAGAACAAAGATTTGTTCGCACACATATGTTGAGTAGCTCCAGTGTCTACACACCAATCATATGTCTCTTCATCGAGGTCTCTGTCAGGCTCAATTTTGACATGTTTTAAAACCACTTCACTTCCCGCAACCTGGGAGCTTTCTCCTTGAATTGGCGCACCAATAGGAGTCATCTGATTATAAAATTCCATTTCTGTTCACAAACAGAAGATAAACTTTTATCAGAAAAGGATAACTGATAATACAACACGTAGGTTTTTCACCCAAAGAAAACAATTTGAAGATTGTTTTGACTCGTCAAAACAAGCTCGAGTTTGTTTCAACTCGATTCTCCAACAATGTTTGTATTTCAATCTTGTTTTAACGTGGTAGTTTTTACCAGAAAACACCAAAAGGAGGTGGACCGATTTTGCCAGAAATCGATACCAAAAAGGAAGTGGACCGATCTTACCAGAAATCGATACCAAAAAGGAAGATTTAACTAATTATAAAACGAGCTGAAGTTTCAGAAGTAGACTGAACCGTTCAGAATAAGAGAGCCGACATGTTCGTAAACGAGTGAAAATTCGAAATAAGCCGAATCAATCAAGAACGAGCCGAGCCGATCGAACCGAGCCGATCGAATCGAATTCGATTAAAACAAGTTTATTTAATTCGTCTAAACTCGGAAAAATTGAGTAGAAATTCGTATAAAAAATTTCGATTACGCACGGGTTAAAATCGAACATCGGTTCGAAAATTTGTCTTAAATTTGTAGGAGCCCGAACGCAATTAAAATAATTAACACGAATTAAACAACAATTTTATTGAAACTAAAACGAATTACAAATGAAAAATGAAATATACTAAAATAAAAGTGGATACAATAACTCCGAGACGAGTAGGACACTCGTCCTTAAGACAAATTTGGTCCGGTGTGTACCCCGGTTAAAACCAATTGTCTCCCGGGATAACTCGGATTGCGATTCGTATAGAGGTACTTCTTACACGAACCTTCAACGAACTCTTCTAGTGCTCGAATCTCTTCTTCAAACTCGTATGCAACTACGTCAGAACTATATGAATGTATGAAGCTTTCTGGTGTTGTATTTCGAATGTGTATGTGTAGCTTCAATCCATATGGAGGCTATATATAGGAGAGGGCTGGGCTGGAATGAATTAATTACAGCCGTTTCATCAGTTACAGCCGGTCAACGGTCAACGGTCAACGGGCTCGGGCACGGGCTCGGGCGGGCGGCGGCGGCGCGCGCGCGCGTGTGGCCATTTTAGCAGAACGTCTGACTGCTAAAACCAACCCGCTATCTCTCCTTCTTCTAGGAGCTTATACCACATATAACATTCTTCCCACATATATACTGGAAAACATTTCTCTCTTTTTCCAATGTGGTACATAGTTTAGTTGAATACTCTTCAACTTCCACTTCCAACAAAAGTTCTTTCAAACACCCGACTTCAAGCGTTAATTTCTCATTCACTCGTACTCCGAATTGAATGATTCTAAATCCGAATTCATCTACGACTTACGTAGTTTTCAGAATTATCAAAACATTGTATATATTCTATACAAGAATATAATCAAATTAAGCTTGCAAAGTCGTCTGAATAAAATGATTATAAAATCATTTTTTATTCACTTTAATTCAATTCCACTATTTTCTCCAACAGGCATGACACAGTTCAGAAGGATATTTCAGATTCTAATTATGACCAAAACGACAACAATTAAGACAAGGGCTGAATGCATCAGATAATAACACAAAATGCTCAATTACGGATTGCTCAAAAATTCATTCAAACAATTTATTGTCTAGCCAGAAGTCCAAGCAAGGTTGAGATCAAACATACACCAATAGTTCAACATAATTTAAGATAATAGAGACGTAGTACACATATTGCAAGAATACAAAAATTCTAATACAGTAAATGGATACACAGTAGATCAACTGATCACGATTAGGTCGAACTTTCGGATACCTTCGAAATGATAATCGAATCGAAGATACGATTATCAAGACCGATGGTTCGTCGAAAAGATGTTCCGGCGAGATCACGGTAACTACCGGTTTGCAACAATGCGGGAGCGAGATTGAGAAATCCCCAAAAAGACGATTGCTACTATAAAAGTACAAAAGGATTTGCGGGTTCAAGCAAGGTTAAAACACGGAATGATTGAGCAAGACAACTTTCGGCAAATGCGGCGAGTTTAGGTGTGCAAGAATAAAGACAACGGAGTGTATAAAATTTAACAAATGCAGATTAGGATCGGCAAAAATTATGATGCAACACTTAAATAATACGGCAATCAAGCACGGTTAACGCACATTCGAGAATCGGTAAAAGAATTTCACCGATTCCAACAAAAATGCAATCAAGTAAATTGACCACACAACGATACTCACCGACACAAGTCAAGACCAAGTATCCGAGATGGTAATGAGATAATAGACAACTGTCGATTCAAGATAACACTAAAAGGCAGTTTTACACAAGATCAGAGATACTGAGCAACATGAGTTTAGCCTATATCCTCGCAAAGGAACTTTCAACTCAAAAGCCTCAGAGTTCACATGATCTTAGTTACTGGTCTAACCAATGTAATCTTTCTACAGACAGTCACACACAATACTTAACCGTTTAAACTAGCACACACACACAAAAAGAATGCTATAAAAACTATAAAACAACAAAAAGGGCTTACTGATCAATAGGAGATGTCAACACCAAATGTCCCACCTCCAATCTTGAATCAGTAACCATGGGGGTTGATTCAACGTCCAAGATCATACTTCTAGTCTGCCACTGACTGTGATCCTGCAGCTTGAATCACCACTTCAATCCCTAACAGCTATCTCAAAACACAAAAAAAAATAGAACCGAAACTTTTTGTTTATAGAAAATGTAGGACTGCAAGTGAAAACTCTTTCTCTAGGTTATGCAAGTCCAAATATACCAAGTATATATAGGGAAATAAGGGGTAAAGACCATTATTCCACAAAAACAGTAAACTAGTCAATTTACCAATTCACCGGTTCAATTACATAGGGGTCTGACTGAAGATCCGTGATATGGAGCAGGACAATTAATGCTCTAACCATTCAGAATCTTTTCGAATCGAAATTTGTAGAGAACTACCATGCCGGAAATCATTCCAAGATGAAACCTTTAGCTTCCAGAATCAACGCCATCACCTTATAAACGTGTTTCGTTGATTCAATCCCTGAAATCAAGCCAATAGGACAAAATCAAAGCAGAGTAATGTTCGAATCAATTAAAATCAACGACGAAATAATAGCGAGCGTATAAATAGACAGAATCAAAGATTAAAGCTTCGATTTTGAATGCAGGATACGCTACGCCATCAAGGACGTTTGAGGTCTTGCAAAATCGCGGCTTTAAGTGCTCGAATCAACTGCAAATCCTTCGGATATTTATTAGTGACAGATATTGCGTAAAAACTTATACTAAAAGCTTTAAATTAAAGAGTTTTCCTTTTTGAAAATTAATCAAAACATAATACCAACCACAAAATGCTCAACAATCTCCCCCTTCGATTTATTTTCAAAATAACACATTTAAAGCTTTTAACGGATCGGTTTTAAAACTTGGAGAGTATAACTCCCCTAAATACGAGCTCCCCCTTAATTAAAACTTTCTTAATTTAATACCGAAAATAGTTTCCTTGAGGATTGGATCTTTTGCAGATCTTTGGACCTTCTTGTAGGTATTTGATGTGGATCCTGAGGTGTTCAATTAGGATATGGATTATTGCTTGGTTGCTCTTGCCTAGAAGCTACAGATGCTGTTGGAATATGACTATGGGGACAAGCTGCATATGGACCATTCTTCTACAGAATCAGTCTGTTTTTGATGTTTTAGCATGTCTTGATCTTTTGTATCTCTTCCTTAGTTTTTCATTTCCAATACATGGGAGATCATACTCTTTCCTTAGCACCCGGCTTTTCCCCCACGGGTTTTCCGGACTAAGGTTTTAAGGAGATGATAAACATGTATTGATGACGTATTTTCTTTGGTGGTGAGGCCATGGGTTGGCCATGTAAAACTTCAGTTTTTTCGTTTAATATAATTCTGAGTTTTACAAAAAAAAAAAATACTGAAAATAGTTTGACTTTTAAAAGATTATACACTACTTTCTCCCCCTTAGTTTGAAAATTAATCAAACAAGGTTTTACAAGGCGGGGTTGAAAAAAAAAAACACAAAATACTATAAAAGGTTTAAGAGAGGCTTCCCTATTGATACACCAAAGTACCAATTGTTTACCATATATAGACCACTCACATGCCAGATGATATCATTTCAGCTCATGAAAGATTGTAACCTGCAAAATAGATGTTGACCAAGGTACCCTTCACACTTTGGGTCCTTCAGTATTAAACTTCAGAGAATCTTTCCGAATCCATACTTTTTATACCTTGGTTTATGTCCAGTTTTCTTAATCCGAGTGGACCGAGTGGACTGGTCACAGTGACATGGGATTTGATTGTATGTGTTCTGATGCATTCTTAGAAGTTGATCTTGCCAAAACAACAAATTGGCTAAGTAAGGATCAACTTGGGGTTGTCTAAAGGTGTAGTACACCGACATAAGACTCGACTTATTAGATATTACGGAGGTTTAGTGAGCACCATGCCGAATCTCCCTACCATTTTCTTCTCTTCCACTTTGGCCAATATGAGTTCACCTGGTACTAGCAGCTTTATCGGGTAATTTCTCATCTTAGTAGGAGCTTTCCAAAGAAATAGCTTAGTAGCCACATTAGCAGCGCTTGGGATGATTTTAAATGCAGATGTATAGAAACTAGGTTTAGCATAGTTAGTATGATGATATTGGTTCTGTTGAGCATAGCTCTTTGAACCTCTACAATCATACATATATGCATGGTTTCATGGGAAGAACGTTGTGAAGTGTGTGAGCATGTAGATGAAGCGTTCTTTCGTGAAGTGGGTGCTTTAGGTGGTGCGGGTGTAGCACGCTCTAAGGCAATAGGCATTGGCTCCAAGACCAACTTTGAAGTAGAGGTTCAGTTGATGTTCTCGAGTCTACTTGAGAACTATCAACTTCCTTACCCTTAGACTCTTTAATTTTCATAGATTGCTTTTTGAGCTTAGAACAACGCTCTTCAAGTCTTGAATTGACTTGTTTGACCAAAGAAGCTTCTTTTCTTAATGAGTCGTTTTCAATTTATAAATCTTGGTGCTTAAGCTGTAGTTGACTTAGAGTGTTGATTAGTGAAACGATTTCATCGCTGTGTTGTTTCTTAAGTTCACTAATCGTCTCGTTTTTCAGTTTCAGAGTGGTCTTAAGTTGTTCTATTTGATCATGCAACTCGTCTACTATTGATGATGATACCTCACTCTCATTATCAAAGGTGGATTGAGAGTGACCCATGAAGCATACTTTTTCATGTTCAAATTTTTGTGCAGTTGTGTTGCAATCAGACTCCGAGCTATCCGACCATGTTGCCATAGCTTTGTCGTTCTTCTTCGTTTTGCCTTTAGATTCACTATTGGCATTATTCTCGGACTTTTCTTTTCGGTTGGGGCATTCCTTTGCTATGTGCCCTTTTTCTCCACAGTTGAAACAGTCAACATTGTCTTTCCAACTTCTACCTTGGGATTTTTGAAGCTTCAGAAATTTTCTGAACTTTTGAACCATCAAAGCCTCGTATGTTCCTTCACCATCTGATTCATCTCCAGAGGATGATTCTTTAGCTTTCAAGGCTGGAACACTAGTCTCAAAAATTTTGACTTTTGGTGCTTTCGTACGTTGCTCATAGACCAAGAGTGTTCCTATAAGTTCATCTTTAAAAAGGACCGAGAGATCCTTCGCTTCCTCTATGGCCGTAGCCTTAGCTTCCCATTCGGGAGGGAGGGAACGGAGTATCTTATCGTTCTGATCCTCAATAGAGATGACCTTACCAAGTGCACTTAGTGAGTTGACTATATCCGTGAGTCTATTATCCATATCAGTGATAGATTCAAGTGGATTAGCCTTAAAAGTGTCATATGCATGCATGAGTTGACTTATTCGTGACTTTTTAACCTTACTGGTGCCCTCATGTCTTTTAATTAGAGCCTCCCAAATTTCTTTGGCGAGTCTCATAAGCAACAACTCGGTTTTCGGAGGGACTTAGAGAGTTGATCAAGATAGCTATAGCCTTTGCATTCAAGGACATCATTTTGAAGTCCTCAGACACAAATTCCTCTTCTATCTTGGCAACCTTCATAGTGACACCTCCTTCAATGATTAACTTCATAGGAACTAATGGACCTTTATTTATTATAAACCACAACTGATAGTCCGTTTGTTGAATATGATTCATCATTGACCGCTTCCACTGAATAAATGTGTGTGAATGTAGGTGAATGCAATATGATTAGAATGCAATTTAAAAATGTGTGTGAATGTAGGTGTGCAAACACTTGAAGTAGAAGGCTTGATCTGTTTTGAATATTAAATCTGCAAAACAATCTTAAGCCAAGATCAAGGTAAATCACAAAAATGATGATATTAATAATAAAATAGTTAAGCACATATATCACTCAAGAGAACACAAAAATTAACACCGAAATTTGATCACTAGGTGACCAAGCTCTGCTACCAATTGTTGGATCGATAATGTCGCAAACACACTCTAGAGGGGGGGTGGGGGGTGAATAGAGTGTTGGATGAATTATAGACTCTTTTTCGAATATTGAAACACAAGTACTAAACAACTAAGGCGGAAGCTATCTTAGTCGATTATTCGCTTGTGTTATATAAACCTAAGTGATCAAATGTGGTATAAGCGTGATCAAGGTAACAACACGTTTGTAATTTGATAAGGTTGATCAAACAAAAATAATAGAATCCTCCAAACAGTAAATTAATTGATCAAACAAGGTCAGCAAAAAGATTTAAACTTAATATGCAATTCGATTCACTCAGACAGCAAATGATTAAACTTTATAGTAAATATTATCTGATCAAATATAATATTATTTAGACAAATCAATAAGCAAGCAGCTTCAACTTAGTGACATTTAAAAACGTTTCCAAGACAGTTCAAACACCGAGTATTGAAACAGATTTGATAAGGGGCATGACACAGTTCAGAAGGATATTTCAGATTCTAATTATGACCAAAACGACAACAATTAAGACAAGGGCTGAATGCATCAGATAATAACACAAAATGCTCAATTACAGATTGCTCAAAAATTCATTCAAACAATTTATTGTCTAGCCAGAAGTACAAGCAAGGTTGAGATTCAAACATACACCAATAGTTCAACAGAATTTAAGATAATAGAGATGTAGTACACATATTGCAAGAATACAAAAATTCTAATACAGTAAATGGACACACAGTAGATCAACTGATCACGATTAGGCTGAACTTTCAGATACCTTCAGAAATGATAATCAGAATCAGAAGATACGATTATCAAGACTGATGGTTCGTCTGAAAACAGATGTTCCAGCAGATCAACAGATCACACTAACTTCCGGTTTGCAACAATGCAGGAGCAGATTGAGCAATCCCCAAAAAGACAGATTGCTACTATCAAAGTACAAAAGGATTTGCAGGTTCAGCAAGGTTAAAACACGGAATGATTGAGCAAGACAACTTTCAGCAAATGCAGCAGTGTAGGTGTTCAGTAACTGCAACGGAGTGTATAAAATTTAGCAAATGCAGATTAGGATCAGCAAAAATTATGATGCAACACTTAAATAATACGGCAATCAAGCACAGTTAACGCACATTCAGAATCAGTAAAAAGAATTTCACTGATTCCAACAAAAATGCAGTCAAGTAAATTGACCACACAACGATATTCAGCCAGACACAAGTCAAGACCAAGTATCTGAGATGGTAATGAGATAATAGACAACCTGTCAGATTCAAGATAACACTGAAAGGCAGTTTTACACAAGATCAGAGATACTGAGCAACCTGAGTTTAGCCTATATCCTCACAAAGGCACTTTCAACTCAAAAGCCTCAGAGTTCACCTGATCTTAGTTATTGGTCTAACCAATGTAATCTTTCTACAGACAGTCACACACACAACTTAACAGTTTAAACTAGCACACACACACAAAAGTAATGCTATAAAAACTGTAAAACAACAAGAAAGGCTTACTGATCAATAGGAGAGGTCAACACCAAATGTCCCACCTCCAATCTTGAATCAGTAACCACGGGGGTTGATTCAACGTCCAAGATCATAGTTCTAGTATGCCACTGACTGTGATCCTGCAGCTTGAATCACCACTTCAATCCCTAACAGCTTTCTCAAAACACAAAAAAAAAAAAAAAACAGAACCGAAACTTTTTGTTTATAGAAAATGTAGGACTGCAAGTGGAAAACTATTTCTCTAGGTTATGCAAGTCCAAATATACCAAGTATATATAGGGAAATAAGGGGTAAAGACCCTTATTCCACAAAAACAGTAAACCAGTCAATTTACCAATTCACCGGTTCAATTACATAAGGGTCTGACTGAAGATCCGTGATATGGAGCATGACAATTAATGCTCTAACCGTTCAGAATCTTTTCGAATCAAAATTTGCAGAGAACTACCATGCCGGAAATCATTCCAAGATGAAACCTTTAGCTTCCAGAATCAACGCCATGACCTTATAAACGTGTTTCGTTGATTCAATCCCTGAAATCAAGCCAATAGGACAAAATCAAAGCAGAGTCATGTTCGAATTAAAATCAATGAGGAAATAATAGTGAGCGTATAAATAGACAGAATCAAAGATTAAAGCTTCGATTTTGAATGCAGGAAACGCTACGCCATCAAGGACGTTTGAGGTCTTGCAAAATCACGGCTTTAAGTGCTCGAATCAACTGCAAATCCTTCGGATTAAATGCATTCCATAGACTGAATGACTCGGGTTGCAGCAAATAGCGAAGGCCTCAAATCAAGATCGAATCAGAGAGATTATGGAAGGAGGAAACGATTCGATTTCACAGCTTGACAAGGTAAGGAAACATAATCTGATTCTGTAATCAAGATTTAGCATAGAGAACGGAAGGGACTTTCTATGAAAATGGAAAGTCAGAGCAATGAAACGGGAAACGGCTTGGAGAAATCTAGAAAGAAAAGATAGGAAATAGCAGATTAGAAAGTTATAAGTATATTGGACCAGATTTAATAATAGTCCAATGACTTATAAAAATAAAATAAATGTCATATATTTTAATTAAGTGTTGCACTATAATATGCAATATAATATATTATGTGTTTTACATACCTATTTATAATGTTTGGTTGGGAAACTCCAACCAAGGTGTCCACGTGTATTTTTTATTTTTATTTTTTTTGTCATCGAAATGGTCCGTAGAAAAAAGATGTTTTTTTTTTTTTTTTTTTTTTTGTTCGTTAGGGGCCCGCGTGAAAATTTTTTTTTTTTTTTTTTTTTTTTTTGAAGGGTTTGAGTTAAATTGTTCCATTTTAGAGACTCAATTGTATTTTTAATCTACACATTAGCTTTAATTTATTCTTAATCTTATTATGTGTGTTGTGCTTAAGATGTATCCGATTCCAATTTAATTACATTTGGAAAATGTCAAAGAAGCACAATTATGTATCCCCCATTTCATATCCAACGAGTGTGTACAAGCCGCGCGTTGTGCGGCCTTCCCATCTAGTATAAAACATATTAAAAACACTTAAACTCGATATTTATTAGTGACAGATATTACGTAAAAACTTATACTAAAAGTTTTAAATTAAAGAGTTTTCCTTTTTGAAAATTAATCAACACATAATACAACCACAAAATGCTCAACACATTTGAGATAGAAAACAAGTGAATATTTCTTCTAATTGTCTTCTAGTCCTTACACCTTGCTGTATATTGCCAATAACTTGCTCAGCAGGGTGATCCCTTAACTATTGAGGATTTTGGTTAGATTGATTCTAACATCAGGAAGAAGCTTGCAATCTGTGCCAGATTGAACGAAAATTTAAAGGCAGATGGAGGCAAAGAGACAAAAACTGAGGGGGAAAATATCATGAAGCCTAAAGAAAAGGAACTTGGTTTTATATCAAAAGAAGGAGAGAAGTTAATGGATGAGGAGATTAAAGAGATCTTGATGAAACTAAAAACCAAGATAACGAAGAAGCAAATCGGTTGATCAATGAATACTTGGATATCAAGCCCGAGAGATGGTGAATCGAGAGAAGAAGGAAAAGGAAGAAGGCTCCTAGAAACAAAAGGAAGTATCTTTCTTGGTGAAAAGATGTTGTCTTTGGAAAAAGAAAAATTGTAATAAACCCAGTAACTCAGTTTGTTTTGGCATAACTTTGTAATGAACTCAGCTGTTTTTAGTTTGTTATTTTAATTTGTTATGATTTCTTGCATTATTCTCTTATTATTGCTTTTCGGGAGGGTTATGATACATCATCAAAAAGGGGGAAATTGTTGGAAATAATATCTGTGTTTTGATGATGATTTGTCACGCATTTAGTAAGATCACTTCCAACCCATGATGATGAAGTCATAACTAACTGTTATAGTGCGTAATGAAAGAAGAAGCAAGAAATGGTCTAGAGAAAATGTATAAGTTCTATCTAGAGTCTGAACTTTGTATAGGTAGTTTCAGACAAGCATTGCAATAGATAGGAACTAGGCGAACAATTGAGTCACAGCAAGCAAACTGAGTATACATATGAAGAACTGAGGGATCAGACTCAGTTATGAAAGAACTGAAGAAGATAAGTTAGCTGAGGGACACAGACTCAGTTGGCTTGTCTAAGAAAACTAAAGAACTGAGGTGATATGAATCTGGGACCAAATTTAACTCAAAAACCACTAGCATGTCGGGTTGGTCCTGAAACTCGACTCCAATGCAAAATAAGGCTCACATCTTTGGGTAATTTGGTCCATTTAATAATCCTCCAAGCCCAAGAATGAAGTAATTTCTGAAGTCATTAAGTCCGTCATTTATGCTTACGGAAGTATAGAATAATGTCCAAATGATGGCGCATAATATAAGTATTATTCTGTATATCACTATATATTATATTATGTGATGTTAGCTAAATAAACACAAGTATTTTGCTGAAAATTAAAGTGATGATGGCGCCCCAAACACTTCAAGAAGACAAGTTTTGGAATAATCAAGTTCATGTACAAGAATTCTTGGAAACTTTCAAGCATTTATCATGATACATTGAATCTAGATTCAATGAACCTAGAAAGGTCTTGTTCATGGCCGAAAATTGCAATACATGTATCTAGAATTCTAAGTGTTATTTTGTGTCCTATAAATAGCCTACTACTTGTAACTTGTAATTCAGCTTTTGATCAATATAAATTATATTTTATTCTTCACTTGGAAAAGTGTTGTGTGAGTTTCTCTAGAAAGGGAATTCAAATCTCGGATTATCAAGGACTTGAGCAATCCTTGTGGTTATCCATATACCAAGGCGCTTAGAAACATGTTTTCTAAGTGTTGAGGTTTTATTCCAAGGTGCCTTCACACAGGTTGTGATTGTGTCGCGGAGCTTACTATTCCAAGGTGCCTCCACACAGGTTGTGGTTGTGTTGAGGATCTATCCAAATACTCTCAATCCACGATCCTAAGTATTCATTAGATCCGAAGCCTTCCTCCGGCGGTTTCGCTTCAGTTGGTATCAGAGAACAGCGGATTGACGGTATTATATCCCTGTACTTTATTTCAAAAAAAAAAATCGAATATAAAAAAGAAGAAAAGATTATTATCTGTTGCATATTATCGTATGTATACGAAGAACCATAGTATGCATATGATCGTGTGTATTTGAAGAACACTCGCACGAGCATATATATATATATATATATATATATATATATATATATATATATATATATATATATATATATATATATATATTTAAAAAAAAGGGTGCACAAGTAAATCGTGGGTATTTGAAAAATAATTTGTTCCGCACGAGCATACTGTTCCGTACAACAAGTTAAAAAAAATCATTTTATATACTTCGCAATTTTTGTGTTACATCTTTGAATATCTTCTCTAAAATACTTCGCAATTTTTGTTTTGTTCACTTTGGAATTTCAAAACTCTTAAAAAAACTTCTTGATTCTTCACTCTTGGTATTCTGGGTAACTTGAGTATTGTTGAATAATTGATATCCGATCTGAATTCTCTTACTTGAGCTAAATAAGCACACCTTTGAGAGGAAGAATGGCTGGAAATAAAAATTCTAAAAGAAGGTATTCTAAAAATGCTTACTCCCGACAACTTGAGAAAGTTGGACAACGACTTGATGAACTGAATCGAAAATTTAAGGATGAGATTGAGAATATGAAGAATCAATTTCGTGACGAGATACAAGAGTTTGTAGAAAAGAAAAATAAAGAGATTGATAACATCCAAAAGGTGGAGTTGAGAACGAAGGAAATTGAGAATGTATTGAAGACAAAGGAAATATTCTCCAAGAGAACTTCCAGTTCTATCTATTGTTATATTTGTACCGGATATGGACATTGCGGGTATGAATGTCCTAATCTTAGGTTGAACTCTACTCAGCATGTTGTGGTGATGAAAACGTTGGCAAATGAGCCTTGTAATGTTCTTGTTGAGAATATCACTGTTGTTCTAGTTCCAGAAAACAAAATTAATTCTGAGGAGGTTATTTGTGAATTGCGAGGCGATATTGTTGAAATTAAAGAGCCTGAGATTGATGATGCGCATGAAATTGAATTTGTGGATGAGAAAGAAACGATGTTTGAAGGGTCTATCTTGGTGGAAGAACACAACAAATCGATTTTGGTCGAAGCACAAAATTCTTGTTACAGTTTAATTAACTCTTCTTTGCAGGTACGTGATAAGAAAATTACCGGGCTGTTGGGTTCACCAAACGCAGCCCTTATTTTGCATTGGGATGATATATTTCTGGTTGGTAATAAACTGGTGCACACTTTTGTTGATCCTTTTGTGGCGCATACTGTTGCTAGCTCCCAATTATATTGCTATGTTGCTATCACTCCAAGGTTCATTGATATATATATTCAACCAAAAGACTTTTCATATGTTCCATTGGTGAAGCATGGAACACCTTATCAACGTGAAATTCATTGGAAGATGTGCACTTGCATATTATTTGACCCGGGTAAGTCATTTCTGATTTTTGCGTGTTATTCAGGAATGGTTTGTACCTTTGTACTATATGCCATTTTAATCTCTAACCATGATCTGAATTCACAAATTTCACACATAAAAGCAGTTTTTGAAACACTTCGAAAAGCACACATGATTGATAATCTCAAGATATGCTCTTTTTTCTGGGAAAGTTTTGTCTTCCTTGGTTTTGTTATATGTAGGCGAGATATCCAAGTTGATCAAAGGAAGTTGAAGACAATGGTTGATTGGCCTGAAACCAAAAGTGCAACGGAGGTCCGAAGTTGTCATGGCCTAACAAGTTTTTACCGATGTTTTATCCGGAATTTCAGCACCATTGCAGCCCCCTTAAACGAGTTGATCAAGAAAAACACACCATTTCATTGGAGACCTACTCAAAGGGAAGCATTCGAAACTCTTAAATCTCATTTAATTTCAGCACTTTGAAATTGAGTGTGATGCACCTGGTTGGGTATTGGCGGTGTTTTGCTACAAAAAGGTTGTCCAATTGCTTGTTACGGTGATAAACTAAAAGGTGCAAATCTGAATTATGCTACTTATGACAAAGAGTTGTATGCACTTGTTCAATGCTTGCGTGTTTATTCTGATCATGAGTCCTTAAAACATTTAAAAGGGCAATCTAAGTTGCATTTACGTCATATCCGTTGGATGAAATTCATTGAATCATATCCTTATGTAATTAAATTCAAAAAGGGAAAAGAAAACACAGTGGCTGATACATTATCTCGACGGTATACTCCTTTCCCGATATCCTCATTTTCTTGGGTTGATCTCTCTATGGAATTTCTTTTGGGTTTGCCTTGTTCTCAGTCTGGTAAAGATTCGGTGTTTGTGTAGTTTATCGTTTTTCAAAGACGGCACATTTTATTGCGTGTAATAAAACCAATAATGCCTCTCATATTACTGACCTATTCTTTAAAGAAATTATGCGTTTACATGGTGTGCCTAAGTCGAATGTGAGTGATCGTGATGTAAAATTTATTAGTCATTTTTGACGTGTTCTATGGAAGCATTTAGGCACTACACTTTTATGTTCCACCGCATATCATCCTCAGACCGATGGTCAAACAGAAGTTGTTAATCGCACTTTGGGAAAGTTATTGCGCACCGTGGTGCAAAAGAACTAAAATAATTTGGAGTCTTGTTTACCATATGTTGAATTTGCTTATAATCGTGCTACTCATTCTGCTACTTTGCATTCACCAATTGAGATTGTTTATGGATTTAATCTTATCACTCCTATTGATCTTGTTCCTCTTTCCCCAGGAATGTTCACAAATCTCGAGGGAGAAAAGAAAGTTGAGATGGTCCGTGAGTTGCATGCAAAAGCAAGGCAAAATGTGGAGGCTCAAACTGCTCGCTATGAGAAGCAAACCAACAAGGGAAAAAATGAGATGGTATTTGACCCCGGAGATTGGGTATGGCTGCATTTTCGCAAAGAAAAGTTTCCAAACAAACGGAAGAACAAACATAAACCAGCGCATACTTTTCATGATCCTTTTGCTGCGTATGTTGATGATAATGCAACATTGAATTGCTATGATTATATTTCTAACACACCGAGTTTCATCAACATTTATATCAAACCAATATACACTTTTCATGTTACTTTAGTGAAGCGGGGAATCACGACATCAGCGTGCAATTCATTTGAAGTTGTGTATACGACTCATATTTGATCCCAGTGTTTATTTGGTGATATTTTGGATTTATTCAAGATTGGCACATGATTCTGAACTATACAACACTCTTTTGATTCGAGGACAAATCCTTCATAACCGGAAGGGTCTGATATGAATCTAGGACCAAATGTTACTCAAGAACCACTAGCATGTCGGGTTGGTCCTGAAACTCGACTCCAATGCAAAATAAGGCTCGCATCTTTGGGTAATTTGGTCCATTTAATAATCCTCCAAGCCCAATAATGAAGAAATTTTTGAAGTCATTAAGTCCGTCATTTATGCTTACGGAAGTCCAGAATAATGTCCAAATGATGGCGCATAATATAAGTATTATTATGTATATTACTATATATTATATTATGTGATGTTAGCTAAATAAACACAAGTATTTTGCTGAAAATTAAAGTGATGGTGGTGCCCCAAACACTTCAAGAAGACAAGTTTTGGAATAATCAAGTTCAAGTACAAGAATTCTTGGAAACTTTCAAGAATTTATCATGATACATTGAATCTAGATTCAATGAACCTAGAAAAGTATTGTTCATAGCCGAAAATTGCAATACATGTATCTGGAATTCTAAGTGTTATTTTGTGTCCTATAAATAGCCTACTACTTGTAACTTGTAATTCAGCTTTTGATCAATATAAATTATATTTTATTCTTCACTTGGAAAAGTGTTGTGTGAGTTTCTCTGGAAAGGGAATTCAAATCTCGGATTATCAAGGACTTGAGAAATCCTTGTGGTTATCCATATACCAAGGTGCTTAGAAACATGTTTTCTAAGTGTTTAGGTTTTATTCCAAGGTACTTCACACAAGTTGTGATTGTGTCGCGGAGCTTACTATTTCAAGGTGCCTCCACACATGTTGTGGTTGTGTTGAGGATCTATCAAAATACTCTCAATCCACGATCCTAAGTATTCATTAGATCCGAAGCCTTCCTCCGGGCGG